>CM041776.1:82497887-82545140 GCA_023374045.1 Limonium bicolor | reverse complement strand
ATACTCACCATAATTCCTGTCGGTTTGGTTTTAAAATCCAAGGTTTTAAAAGAAGGTTTATGGTTTTGAAAGAAAAACTTGGTTTGAAAAATTTGTAGTTCGGTGTTTAAAAAAAGTTCTTCATGGCATAGCCAGTTTTGAGGTTTTGACCCAGTCCAGCTTCTCGCTGACTGTATGTTCTTAATACGACGGTGAGGCTGTTAGACCTTCCCAAGTCCCATTCTTCCTGTTGTTAGATTGTGTGAGTCGTTTCTGGTCTTTCTTCGGTCACGTACATTACTATGTACTTGTGGTGTGTTAGGGTTCCTCTAGATGTCCTCGTTCTTACTGCACTTGCCGTGGCAAGTGCGTGGTACTGGTGGTTTTTGGGTAATCCTATTCGATAATGGCATGGTTTCCACTTGTATTTGATAGTCTTGTTGACTTTTCCCTTGACCTTATTGATCTAAGTTTGGGATACTCGATCTTTCGGTAACTTCTCATTGGTCTTGACATGACTGTCTTTGACCGGGTACTTCCCCCAATCCTTGGAGATCCCCATTTATTCGTCTTATGTTTTTTCCTTGTTACTCATTCTCACCGGTTTACCGTGTTTTGAGCCTTAGTTTTGTTTAGGCACTACAGTAGTGTTGCATCAGATTATATCTTGTGATTGTTCTTGTAGCCACTTGAGCTTTGTAGGCCAGGTATTGTAACCTTTTTGGCGTTGTAGTTCCAGAGTTAACCGTTCCCGACTATGTCCTTAGTCGGCTAGCATACCATTAGTGGCATGGTTTTAGCTATTACTGCCCCGTAGACTGTGCCTCGGTGTCATTACTGCTCCTTTTTTCCGCTTGTTGCACGCTTAGTGCCTCTTTTTCCTGCTGCTGGTTGACTAGCCAGGTTTCGCGACTGCTAAGCATGTCGCCCCATGTGTTGTAAGTTGTAGCCTCCTTATGTTGGAGTGCTCATTCTACTACGCTATTAAGTCGGTATTGTTGTTCAACCAGGATCCATTTCCGGGACTTCCAATTCTTGGAATCTACTACATGTCGTTCTTGTTTACCGTACGGTGATTTCACAACGCCAGATCGGGTTTTCCCGAGTATGAGAGGACTTTCTTTCTCTCTACTTTCTTCCCAAGTTATACAATGGGATGCGGTGGGCGGGACTGATATTGTAGGTATCCGATACACACCAGGAGTTCCTAACTACACATCTCTAATGCTATCACTCAGCCCTTAGCCCTAAGCTTCTAATTCCTAACTCTCGGTATTTCCTAAGCTCGGTATTTCCAGTCATCAGAGCGATATTAGCTCTGATCCACTTTTTGTAACACACCCCTACCACTAATCCCGTCATTACCGTCCATCACAACATACTTACATACCTGCGCAGTGGTTACTTACATACACAACGGTGGGTGATACAATGCCGTTAGCCACCCACGTGACTAACAAGGCTACTACTACTACATACAGTATCGGTCTGATGGACCGGAATATCTCCGAGTGCTACACAAATACACTCCTTACTATAATTACAATTCAAGTACTACAATTCCCATCAATACAATGCTCCATAAGTTCAATACAATACAGTACCATACACCGAGTTACTAAGATCCTTATACAAATATAATATCTCTTCCAAATTCATACATACTCACTAAGAGTCTACATCTACCCATTCCTCACAAACTACTTACTTTCTAAGTACTAAGTATACTCCTTAGTACACTACTACACCAAGGCTACAAGCCTTATACAAATTACTACCTTCTACATTTCCTTCCTGCTGCTGTCAAACGTAGCTGTTGATTTCTTACCGTGATCATGTCCGCTTCGGGTACCTGCACACTAAAAACGTTGCCCCTAGGGGCTCAGCTTTCGCTGCATATGACTTCCACATACCCCGCGTACTAGCGAGGTACGCCGACCACTTGGTCGAATACATGCAATTCATTTTATTCATACATACATGCATACATGCTTTCATACACAATACTACAATACTTTACGCAAGGAATACATACACAACTTCAATACATACAGGTAAACCATACAAGCCAATTGATACTTACTTACCTTTCCTGTCATACGCATACACAATGCATACTCAATACATACTCAATACATACACATTCCATACTCAATACATACACAATACCCAGAACTTGTTAGCTTCATTTGTCCACCCGGGTTAATCGGGTGGAGATATTCTTTTACTTACTCGGCGTCAATGACTTACACCAGCCAAGACCATTACTCAGACAATACTTACTTTACTTACTAGTTAAGTCGTCGGGACCTCCGGCCCGGGGACTACTTTGTCCCACCACCGGGATTTACTTGGTTTACTAATCCAGGATGCTACCCATTTAAGGGGGTTGGGCTGTGGCAAGTTTAAGAAACCAGGACTCGGATCCAACCTCTTGTGTCTCCTCATCCTCACGCGTGGCCGAAACTATATCGACTTATACTCATTCTAATTTACTCAATACTACGTTAGGAGTTAGGTAGTTAGGAATTAGTAGAAGTCATTCGCATCCAAGCCACACAATAATTTAATACTCCCACGCACATGCATACAAGATACAATACGTTACACAATACACTACAAGTACATACATACTTATCTTCATCCATTCATTTCATGAATTATACAAACTAATTGTTCAAGACAAATATATCAAGAACAATATAAACAAGCACAAGTAAGTGCAATAAAGTCTGATTCATGCATTTATCTTATTTAGGTGTCAATTAAGCACAAATCGGGGTACCAGTTAGGATACAGAGCATAAGAAATCATACCTGTCACCGTTGACTTAGACTCCCGACTCCTCTTAGGTGTTCAACTATTTGAATCCTATCACATACATACAGTTGGGTGGTTAATTATCTATAATTAACCTTACTTATTACTTTTCTAAAGTTTCCCAGTTTATCTTTACTAATTCCTTATTATCCAATGCATATTTACTTATGTTACTTACTTAAAATTATTTTCTAAGCTTGTTTATGGGCCTTAATGACCTTTAGACATCCTTAATCATGTCTTAATTATCTTATAAATCATTACCTATCCTTACCCTACCTTAGATTAGCTTTAAAATACATTCTGGAATGATTTTAGTGTGGTCCGGGTTGTTGTCCGGGTTTACATACCCGGACCAACACTTTGAAAAATCCTTCAGGTGTGAAAAACGACTGGTCCGGGTTTATGTCCTACCCTACAACCCGGACCACATGTATTGTTATGTTACAGGTGTGTTTTTCGTATGTTCCGGGTTTGTGTACTCCTTTGCAACCCGGACCACTTGTTTTGGTACTTACGGGTATGATTAGGGGTGGTCCAGGTTAGTGTCCTAGTTTGTAAACCCGGACCCCTCCTTTTGTATAATAATCTGTCGAGTTTTTATGCTGGTTCGGGTTTCTGTACTAGTTTACAAACCCAGACCAGTTGCAGGTTTACAATTTATAAGTTTTTGAACTTGTTTCAACTCCAAATGTCTACCACCTTCTTCCCCACTATTCCTACATATAACCTAGGGTGTTTTGACCCTAATTAAGCAATCAAAACTAACCTAATCCATCTCATACCACTCTGTTACATTACCCATTCACTGTCAAATTTTCTCCCCTGTTACAGTTTTCTTTCTTCTACAAATGATACAGATTTTTCCTTTCTCCTTTACCATTCAATACTCCCCCTCTACCAATGCTCCTCCTAGCATTCTAATTACCTATCTTGCCTCTCTAGTTCTTCCCCTTAAATGTTTCTCAATCTGTTTTCAAACTACTTAAACTGCTCACATAAGCTTCCCAAATCACCTAGTCACCACCTAGGTTATCCTTTCTCCTTCCACACATCTAAGTCCTCCAATTTCATACAATTTGGGCAGAGGTTCCCCTATATTTTTAACATTGCCACATACATTTTCAGCCCACACATTCATTCCAATTCCATATCAGTACCAACACCAAACAACATATCCCACACAATATTTTTCCTGCACATACACATACATTACCCAATGCTTTACCAAGCTTTTAAACATCTTTTGAACCTTCCAAAACTGTTACATTTCTCTTGCTCATTATATACGACGATATACTTACCACTCATTACTACATACTTTACACGCTTCTAATACCCAAAATCTGTTACCCACTAGTAGAAAAAGGCCATTTTCGGCCCCCCATTTTCGGCGGTTTATGGAGGAACCGCCGAAAATAGCAACTAAAAAGACCATTTTCGGCGGTTCCTATAGACAACCGCCGAAAATAGCCAACTAAAAAGACCATTTTCGGCGGTTGTATATAGGAACCGCCGAAAATAGCAATTACGAAGCCTCATTTTCGGCGGTTCCTATATACAACCGCCGAAAATGGTCTTTTAGTTGGCTATTTTCGGCGGTTGTATATAGGAACCGCCGAAAATGAGTCTTGTTTCTAATACCCTAACAGTCGCGACTCGACATATTTTCGAACTATCTGCTGCCTCTTCTTCTCTCGACGCTCTCACTCCAGTTCGCCCCTCAAATCGCCCTCTCTTCTTCTCCGTCGCCGCCGCGCCTATCGCCGCCGTCACCGCCGCCGCCGCCTGCCGCCCCAGTCGCGCCACTACCCCCGCGGTCTGCTGCTGCCCAGATCCGACGCCAACAGAGAACGGGGTTAGTTGTTCTCAATTCGAAAATTATGAGATTTTGTTGAATTTGGTCCTAATTTGTTGTGTATATGTAATTGTTGATTGATATATGTATTCTGGAGTATAATTGATTGATTGGTTTGATTGGAAATACAATATGTGGGCAATTTTAGAAAATAAACTATACGCTCGCAAGGTGTTCGATGAATTGCTCTGTCCATTTTCTGTTTATATGTTGTTAAAAATATATTGTTAAGGAATTTAGTTAGTTTTCTGTTTTAGTAGTATTCATATTGTGGAATGGATAATTATGATTGCACTGAATTAGTTGGTTGGGTAATTTATGAAAGTATCTAGATGATTTAATTAGTTAATTAAATTTCTAGTTAGTAAATTTAGCTAGTTAGTTAAACTCACTTAGTTAATTTATTTCATATTTTATAATAATTATATTATAGGTAAATGTAAATTAGTGAAACAAGTTGTAAATATTAACAATGATAAATTAGAAGCCAAATGTAAGTAAATAAATTAATTTGTTGTAAATATATTATTTATATGTTGTTAAAAATATTATTGTTAAGGAATTTAGTTAGTTTTTCTGTTTTAGTAGTATATCATATTGTGGAATGGATAATTATGATTGCACTGAATTAGTTTATTAAATGTGAAGTTGGATGGGTAATTTATGAAAGTATCTAGGTGGATTTAATTAGTTAATTAAATTTCTAGTTAGTAAATTTAGCTAGTTAGTTAAACTCACTTAGTTAATTTATTTCATATTTTATAAAAATTATATTATAGGTAAATGTAAATTAGTGAAACTATTTATAATAATTATATTATAGGTAAACTCACTTGGTGAATTGACGTATCAATTGTACTGTGTTTCTTCATTCAGATACTACACAAGATTGGCAGTAGTAGTCGCGTTAGCTCTCATCGTCTTCACTCGCCACCCGCTTCCGCTTGATCCTCGTCCTTCCAAATACCGGTTAGTTTTTTTTTCAACCTAAATCAATTTCAATTTATCATGCATAATTGTTTGTATAATTTGTTGATTACAATATAATAGTTAGTTGCAGGATATATGTATATATATAACACATAGAATATACCACAAAATAATGTATATGCCAGCAAGGTGTTCTGTAAATTGTTTGTGTAGTTAGTTTATTTATATTTAGTAGCTAGTTAGTTGAGTAGGTATACATATATAAATATAACAAAATAAAATAACCAACTATATATATTATATATATATCAAGTAGTATATATATTATAGATATGTATAACATATATTATATGCATATAACACAACCAAGTAGTATATATAATAGCGTATTATATATATTATACAGACTCGCCGTGCGAGAACCATATCGAATATATCCTTTTCCGAAGATAGGTTAGTTATTGTTATTTTTTATATTTATATTTTAAATGTTAGTTACGTTAAGTTATTATACATTATAACACTTTTTTCTAAATATTTTTAAATTTTGACTGGTTGTTTGTAGAATGGACCGTGAATGGATGTACGGTCTGCGAGGGAATTATTTTGAATCGAAAGTGGAAAATGAATTTTGCAAAGCAGCTCTCAATCATCAGAAAAGGATGAATGACACTCACATTCCCTGTCCATGTGCACAGTGCGAACTTCGCAACAAATTCCCTAACCTACATGCTATCAGATTTCATCTATCACGACGTGGATTTATGCCAAACTATAAGATATGGTTTTTGCATGGTGAGTCTTTAGAAGGTAGTAGCAGGGTGCATACTTCCACCCAGCAGAACAGTGAAACAAGAAAGGTTACCGATGATACCACATTTCCTAATAATGAGTGTGATCAGAGTGACACTGAAATCAACGATGATAGTGAAAAGATTGAACAACTGAACTCTATGCTGCAAGATGTTGAGGATAATTTCACAGACAAGCCCGATGAATATCAAAGATTAGTTGACGCATCACGGTCCCCTTTGTTCCCCGGATGCACCAAATTTTCAAAATTGACATCCGTGCTACACTTGTTCAATATGAAAGCAAGATTCGGCTGGAGTGATAAGAGTTTTACGGCAATACTAGAACTATTCCACGACATGCTTCCAGATGATAACAATCTTCCTACATCCACTTATGATGCAAAAAAGTTGATGTGTCCTATGGGTGTGGAGTATGAAAAGATACACGCATGTCCAAACAGTTGTGTATTATACAGAGGAGAGAATAAACATTTGAATCAGTGTCCAAAATGTCATTTGTCACGCTATAAACATAAGGACGGCCAATCATCCAATTCTAAGAAAAAAAGTCCTCCAGCAAAAGTCATTTGGTATTTACCCATAATACCAAGGTTCAAACGTCTGTTTGCAAATGTCAGAGATGCCCAAAATTTAAGATGGCACGCAGAAGGAAGGAAAAATGATGATAAGCTGAGACATCCAGCTGATTCACCACAGTGGAGGACTATCGATAGAAGATTTGAAGATTTTGCCAGTGATAATCGAAATTTGAGACTCGGGCTATGTACAGATGGGATGAATCCCTACGGCACTCTAAGTAGTCAACACAGCACGTGGCCTGTTCTATTGTTTATTTACAATCTTCCTTCGTGGTTGTGTATGAAGCGAAAATACATTATGTTATCATTGTTGATTTCTGGTCCTAAACAACCCGGACATAATATCGATGTATATCTTGCACCACTGATTGACGATTTGAAATTGCTATGGAATCAGGGGACAGTGGTTTATGACGGTTACGCCAGACAAAACTTCACACTTCGTGCCATGTTGTTTTGCACAGTGAATGACTTTCCAGCGTACGGGAATTTATCTGGATACACGGTGAAAGGCACATTTGCTTGCCCAATATGTGAGGACGACACTTGTTCTGATCGTCTAAAGTTTTCTGGCAAAAACGTGTACATGTGTCATCGTAGATTGTTGCCAGCAGCACACCCGTACCGTAAAAAAAGGAAGTTATTCAACGGAAAAACTGAAACACGTGTTGCTCGTATACCTTTGAGTTCTCAAGAGATCTATGAAAAGGTGAAAGACATTGAGAATGTTTTCGGTGTTCCGTCCAAATCTATCCAAAAAAACATCTGGAAAAAATGTTCAATATTTTGGGAACTTCCATATTGGAGACATTTATCTGTTAGGCATTGTCTTGATTTTATGCATATTGTCAAAAATGTTGGTGAGGCTGTTGTTGGGACTTTGCTTAACATACCTGGGAAAACAAAAGACGGAATGAAGGTTCGAAGAGACATGGAAGCTATGGGCATACGTGAGGAGTTGCATCCTCAAGAAAGAGGCAAACGAACATATTTACCTCCAGCATGTTACACTTTGTCTAAGAATGAGAAGATCAGCTTCTGCAAATGTCTTCATTCCCTTAAGGTTCCTACGGGTTATTCATCCAACTGGAAAAGTCTTGTGTCAATGAAGGACTTGAAATTGGTCGGGTTGAAATCTCATGATTATCACGTTCTGATGTTGCATCTCCTTCCTGTTGTCATTCGAGGTATATTGCCGAAGGATGTCCGAAATGCAATTACAAGACTATGTTTCTTTTTGAATGCAGTGTGTAATAAAGTCGTGGATGCTGATACACTTGACAGTCTGCAACGTGATGTTGTTGTTACGATCTGTCAACTTGAAATGTATTTTCCACCCTCTTTTTTGACATCATGGTTCACTTAGTTGTTCACATTGTTAGGGAAATCAAATTATGTGGTCCAATATATTTGAGGTACATGTATCCGTTTGAGAGATACATGGGAATTTTGAAGGGAAGGATGAAGAATAGATATCGACCTGAAGGAAGTATTATAGAAGGGACAATAACCGAAGAAGTGACAGAATTTTGTACTGAATACTTAAAGGGTGCAGTTGCTATTGGAGTACCACAACCTAGACACACGGGAGGGACAGAAGGTCAAGGTGTTACTGGGAAAAAAATTGTGGCAATTGATTCATCCTCAATGGAGTTAGCACATTTGTTCGTTTTACATCACCTTGAGATTATTGAGCCATTTTTTGAGAAACACATGACTACACTAAGAGGTCAATATCCTGGGAGGAATATTGTTTGGCTGACAAAAGAGCAAAACAAGACCTTTTGTTCATGGTTTAGAGACCATGTTATGAAACTTGCATCACTAGCGCCTGATAATGTAGGTGAAGAGCTCCGTTGGTTAGCTTTGGGACCTGGTTCCACTGCTGTATCTTACGAGGGGTATGACATCAATGGGTTCACCTATTGGACAAAACGACAAGATGATAGATGTTTAAACCAGAATAGCGGGGTGAAAGTAGAAGCAGCAACAACTCTGTACACCCGAGCTTCAGCGATTTCAACCTCGAGGTTGTATTATGGATGTATTGAAGATATTTGGGAACTTGATTATCAGTTTCAAAAGTTTGTTATTTTCAAATGCAAGTGGGTGGATTACAGACACGGTTATCGGGTTGAGGATGGGTTTAATTTGGTTGATTTATCAAGTCTTGGTCCTACACACGATCCGTTCATATTTCCCAAGGACTGTGAACAAGTATTTTACATAGAAGATCCCATCGATTCTAGATGGTCAGTAGTTTTACCAGGGAAAAGATTTGTGATCACAAATGTTGATCAAGATGTTGAGACGATGAATTATTATTTGATGAGACACCACCCTTTTCTAACAGTGTTCCTGCCACCAACATTGTCGATATTCCAGACGATGTAGTGTATACTAGGTCTGATCATGATGAGGGTCTATGGGTCGAAAAACCATAAATGATGTGTTTGTTTGTTAGGTAATTAAATATTAATTTTTTATGATATCTGATTATGTATTTTTTATATTTGTTTTGTTGTTATTAATATCATATTGTTTATCTGCAGACAGTCAAATGGATGATATGGACGATCCGGTCGGTGAGATTCTGTGATGCAGCCCGACCGAGGAAGAGGCAAACACGTGGAGGGAAGGGCCGCCAATCAAGGGCCCGGGCTGATGAGGGGGGTAGTGGCACCGCCGAGATTATAATGTCTGATGTGCCAGCTGCAGACACACAAGCTGGACCTTCTGAGTCGCAGATCCCAGAGAGCAGGACCGTGAAACCTCGAGGTCCTACAAAAGCTCTGAAGTCAAAAAAGATTGAGTCGAAGCCGCTGCAGTTTAATGAGTATCTACAACCGACTGGGGAATGGGCTGGAGACTTCACTACTGAGCTGGGCATCATAGTGCGAGAGTATTGTGATATCACTCTCTCCTGGCCTCAGGTTGACGAAGGATTGAAGAAGCAGATGTTTGAGATCGTACAGGTAAATAAACAATAGTTGCAGTATTTATTGATACGATTTACAAGTATGCATAACTAACATCCTTTTCATTTATGATGATATGCAGAAACGATATCGAATACCTGTAGAAACCGAGTACTACACCATGGTAAAATCGATGATGCGCAAAAAATTTTCAGATCATAAGCATGATCTGGTCAAATGGTTCATCACCAAGAAGCTTAAGCGGCCTGACGGCGACACACGCCAGCCTTGGGAGATCTACACAGCAATAACCCAAGAGAAGTGGCAGCAGTTTTATGACAAGAAGATGGAGACGAAGGTACATACTAACTATTAAATAATTAAGTATTATATACATACAAATAGGTTTACATATGTATATGTTTTTACATCATCGTGTACTTTTGTTTACTTGATAATAGGAGTATCGTGAGGCCCAGTCAGCGAATGCGAAGAAGAATGAATATCGTCACGTGCTGGGTGCTAAAGGGGTTAACAGAAGAGTTCCTGAGTGGGTGGCAGAAGGGGAGTTGCCATCGGATGTGAGCACTCTAGATGAGCACCAGAAACGGGGTACATTTTGGAAGCTTTCACGCACTAAGAAAGACCCAAAAACTGGAGAGCGTCTGTATCCCTTCGAGAAAACGAAGGAAATTGTTGATAAGATGGTAAGTACTTTTGTTTAATCCTTATTATTTTTTCAAATTCAATATTTCAATCCTATAATTTATTATAAATCCTATATGCATTTACTTCTAAAGGCTGAAATGAACGAGCAAGCAACCCAAGGGACTTGGGCTCCTGATCGACATGATGACCAGCTGTCTCGGGCGCTAGGAAAGAAAGATCATCCAGGCCGAGCAGTGGGGTTAGGGGGGGTTAACATAGGGATAAGAAAAGTATTTGGAAACCCCGGGTCGAGGAAAGGAAGTAGTAGTCAGGAGAGGATGATCCCGTATGATGAGCATTTACGTGTCCTCACTAGCTTCAAAGATCAGTTGAGGGATGAGATCCTTGCTGAAGTGCGTCAGGGGACTGGTGCACCCCAGCCATATGCTCCTGCTTCTGATCCTTCTTATGGATATGCTCCTGCTTCTGATCCTGCTTCTGATCCTGCTGGACTGCACACAGCACAGAGTCTAATGATCCGTATCCTTACGCATCTGTACAGGTAAATTTTTATATCTTTAACTGTTTTATTACTTGTCATATCGTTTATTACTTATTTATCAGTTCAATCATCTACTAATCTGATTAAATTGTAGGATCCAATAAACTGCAACCTCTTGCTCCCGTACAACAATCAAAATATACCAGTTGCAGAAGGAAGAGTGTACACATCACGCTCGAATGACGTGGTCCATGGCATGCCATTACAGCCGTATCACGGAGAGTGTCTGTGACGAACCGATATACACGTGTCCTGATTTAGCACTCCCTGTACCTACGGAGGAGTACAGCACGGTTCGGTCCGCAAAGGGTGCATTTCTTCAATGGCCTGTTCGCCTGATTCAGAAGTGTATGAAGGTACGCCCAATACTACCTTTAATATAGTTATTGTAGTAAATTATAAGTGTGTGGATGTTCAGTTCATGATTAGTAATGTATGTCGATTGCAAATAGGCATTAAAGGAGAAATCAAAGTCTCCTGAAAAAAAGAAGTCAAAGATTACATCTTCTGGATACAGAGCATCCACCAATGTCGTTACCAAACAAAACTTGGTGGATGATTCAATATATGCACGCTTGGGGCCAAACATGAAAGTGTTGCATGATGTGATCCGTGACTTCCCAGCTGATAAAGATTCTATCCTTCTTAGCTTTGAACCTGACATTCTTCACTATGAAGAAGTTTTAGAAGTCGACTTGTGGACAAACGACTTGCAGGACATCCTGAAATCTGACTGGGTGCCTATCACTGTTGTCCACTCATTCATTCTGTAAGTATTAGTCTTTTTGGTAATTAAGTTATAAAGTGATGCCCTGAAACAATGTTAATTACTATCTTTTTTAATTAATGAATAGGTTTTTGCATGAGAAAATGCAAACTTTTTCACTTACCAAGTATGGATTTCTATGTCCTGAGAGAACGTCATACACTGCTGTGATGTCTGATGTACAAGGTAGTAAGCTCTACTTACAGCGTGCGATTGCTAACAGCATCAATGCGAGAAAGAAATATCTCCTGATGCCCTACCATCAAAGGTAATAACTGTGTTTATCATTTAATTCCATTAAGCATGATCTACTTGTTGATTTTGACATTATAATGACATGTTAGTGTTTTGGTATTACATAGTGGTCATTGGGTCCTACTGGTGTTGTGTTTGGATCGTGCACGTATACTATATCTTGATCCGCTTCGGCATACAGTGCCGAGTAATATCAAGATAAAGCCACACCTTAACACGTAAGTACATTATAAACCACTTCTTTATGCATTTCAATTCTCTTAATTTAATTTTGTTGTGCAAGGATATCCTAATTTTATTAATATACATTTATGACATTTAATGTGCAGTATATATCAAAGTGTTATGACTACACATCTTGCTATAAGGGTAAGAGGTGCTGTCCCCTGGACTGCAGTGAAGGTACATGCATCACTTGTTTTTCATTGATAGAACAAATGTCTTATGTAATTAATCCTTTTTCTTTTCTTTGTTTAAGTGTCCACGTCAACCCGGGGGTTCGGAGTGTGGGTATTATGTCATGAGATATATGCATGACATAATCACCCTTTTTGGTGAGATGCAGGATCAATTAGAAAATGTATGTTAAGTCATATATATATATTCTTTAATTTTAATGTATTTCTTTAATGATTAACTCATTTTGTATTGTTTTGTTTTTCAAAAGGTTTTCTCTAATGTTGGCGAATACGACAGACAAATGATCAACGCTATGTTGGAGGATTGGGCGGAGTTTGTCTATATGAATTTAGTTTGATTTTCACTTTGTTTTTTCGATCGAATTGTTATTTAGAACGTTAATGTTTAGAAATTTATGGCTAGGCTTGTGAAAGATGACCGGTTTGAGTACAATGAATATCTTGATAGTTGTATATCTATATGGTCATTTGTGACCATTTGAAATGGTTTGTATATGGTCATTTGTGACCATTTGAAATGTGTTGTTGGTCATTTGTGACCATTTCATCATTATTTTGATTTTTTGACAATTCTCTTACAAAGAGTGATTGACATCCTCTACAATATGACGTAGAGAGATATTTGGATATATCTGGATGTTGTATCTGTATTTTTACAGGTTTGTTGACATATGTGGGATTGTAAACTAAAACGAAAAAAACCAAAAAAAAAAAAAACATTTTCGGCGGTTCCTAGTAAGAACCGCCGAAAATAAGTAAAAACTGGCTATTTTCGGCGGTTCTTAAGCTAAGAACCGCCGAAAATTGCCAGTTTTTTACTTATTTTCGGCGGTTCTTACTAGGAACCGCCGAAAATGTCTGTTTTTTACCTCATTTTGGAGCTGGGACAGCGGTCATTTTCGGCGGTTTTGGCGTTTGGAACCGCCGAAAAAGGTTGTTATTTTCGGCGGTTTATAACCGCCGAAACTTTGGAAGGGCCTTTTTCGGCGGTGTAATTTCGGCGGTTTAAAACCGCCGAAAAAGGCCCAAAAGAACCGCCGAAAATGACCCTTTTTCTACTAGTGACACTACACAATGCAAAACTAGCTCAAGGTAATGCATTTACCTTGTGATTTTAGTTACTCTTTATTTCTTCCCCTTCTCTTCCTTTCTTATTTCTTTTCCTTCCTTTCCTTCTTGTTCTCGGTTTCAAAATGGAGTCCACACTCCAATGCTACAGCCCATACCAATACACAAATTCTAACTTAGCATTCATTCTTAACTAACCCTAGAATTTAGATGTTTTAAGGTTAGAAGGAGCATTACCTTCCAACCAATGAGTGAGGTCCTTGGTTAGCAAGAGAGTGAGGTTTCTAGCCCATGGAAGAAGCCAACATTGGCTGAAACACAAGGAACAAGACAAGGGTTCAACATGAATTTTCGTTTTGCCAACAAGGGCTAGAAAAGGATGAGTTTTCAAGATTATTTTTACCTCAAAACAATAAGGAGATGAAGGTGCTTCCAATGGTGGTCTCAAACCTTCAAATGGAGAATACCCATAGAGATGAAAATGGGTGTTTTTGATTTTGAAAGGAGGAAGATGATCTCCTTTGCAAGGGGAATTCAATGGTGTAGTTTTTGTTACATTTGGAGAAGGATTGAGTAGTTAACAAGAGGAGAGAAGAGGAGGGCTGTGTGAGGGTTGTAAAATCGCCATGGCTGTCGGCTTGAGGAGGAAGAAAATTAGAGAGGAAGGAGGGAGTGCAGTACGTGAGGGAGTGAGGGGGAGTAGGGGAGAGAGTGTGAGAGCCCCATTTTTTACTTTTTCCCCCTTTTTACTTTTTGGCTTTACATTTAATTAGCTAGTTTGTGTGAGTGTGTGTGTGAGAGCTTTTGACTTGTTAAAAACCAGCCCCCTACTGTTACACTAGTTGGAGCGTTTTTCGTCTTTTACAGAAAACGCCCGTTATTTTACCCGATTTCGGTACTATTCACTAACCGGGCCTGTTTTCTGGAAATTTCTCGTTTCTTTATTTTTATTGGTTATTAAGCTTCCATTAACGCTTAATTATTGTTATTTAATGCTTTATAATTTTTACGGGTTCGTTTGACCACTTAAAGTCACGTTTTTGGGTTTTCTCGGAAAACGTGCATTAAAGCTCTATTAGCGTTTTAATCCATTATTTGGATCCGTTTTCTTCGGGAGTTGTTCCCATGTATTATTTAGGCCTTATTAAGACTTTAGAATTCATATAACATGCTAACCGAGGTCTCGTACCTCCTATGGTCATTTAATGCTTATTTAGCGTTTTTAGCTTTTTAAGCGTTTATTCATTTCTCTTGGAGTTATTTTTCCTTTCGAATATTACTTAAGCATTATTAGGCTCTTAAATACCTATTAGGATAATCTTAATCGCTATATTTAAGTTCGGGGTATTTCATTGGCTCTTCACTTCCCAACCATCCTCACTGACGTGGTGCATCTACAAAGGGTATTATATTTCACACAAGGTTATGCTTGTCCATAAGGACTAAACATTCATCACTAGTAGTGATTAGCATTAAATGAGGGTATACACTTATGGTATTTGGCTAATAAGCCATGTCTGAAAATTCTTGAACAATTAAACTGGTGTGGTTTACAATCACAATGGCTGTACAATTTCTTCAGTTGTAGTGGTTGGACTAACGGTCTTTCTGAGGTTCCACAGATTTCTAATTTTAAAGGTTTGTATGAAAAGTTGATATGAAAATTTGGTATTTAAAAAAATATATTAAAATTTAGTGGTAGTTGCAGTTGCAGTTGCAGACTTGCTGTGGCAAGTGCGCAAGGCAGATGGAAATTTTAGTGGTTTGATTGTCATAGCGCTTGCTATAGCAAGTGCGCCATGCAGGTGGAAATATTAGTTCAGTAATTACCGGTCTCGTTGACTCTTTGTTGTTGATTATGGGCTACATGATAATGTAAGCATTAACATTCTGTTCATATATATCTGATCCGTCAAGATTTCAAGATTACTCATATCGAGTCCACATAGCTAGTTGCAAAAGTCATACACAAAAAGGCGAGCGGTCACTGACACACTCCCACATACTTACAGCATATATCTGTCTAACATCCAAGGCTAAGTACATAACAAAGTAAGCAAAAGTCTTCCACCAGCAGTCTCACGGAGTTCTAGGTACTCATGCCCTATCGACTCCTTTCCCTCTCTGGGCTCCAGCATCAGTAGATGTCTGGCCCTCCTGACCGCCTCGCGGTACTCCAGATCCTTCAGCTGAGGTCCTATGAGTATTCTTTGGTGGCCTGTAGTTACGGCCCTCAGGGTTCATCCAACACTCAAACTCCCAGTGGCCCTCTTTCTTGCAATACCGGCACTCAACTTTGCTGCCACTGCAGTCGACCCCAGGATGATCCTTCCCACAACGCTTAGAGTAGAAATGGCGCTGGGGTTGTCCAGTGCCTGATGATAGTATTTAGTGTAAGTTAATAGTTGTAGATACCAAGACTAAGGTTACAATTTAATTCAAGAGGAAGGTGTTCTCACCCTTAGGAGGCGCATATCTTAAAGGCAGAGCATCTATAGCTGGGCTGGTCAGCCGAGGGACAGGCTCTTTCCCCTTCGCTCCCTGGTGACCCTGCTGCCCTTTCTTCTAGAAGAATTTCCTATTTAAGTTTTCAGGTAAGCATTCATAAAGGTGTTTAATATGGTGAACAATTTAGAATGGGATAAGTCCTTACTTTCCCTTCTTCTGGTTGTCGCCTGGAGATGCTCCTCCACCCTCAGACCCTCCCTCAGGGTTCTTTCTCTTCTTTATCCCGAGAGTCTCTTCCGGAGTCTGGAGCATTAGCTCTGTCCTCGAGGCAGCATCATAACACTCTTGGAATCTCATTGGTAAGTTCTCATAAAGTTAATCGGTAATGTACTAAGTAAAGATTTATTGGCATTTATGTTAATACCTGGATGATAGTATAGAGGGTATGTAATACCCCCATCCCACATCGGGATATGAGTAGTATTGTGAGTTCCTTATATGTAAACATATGGGTTGACTACAACAACAGGCCTTCCACTTTTAAGCCAAGTGAGGATTGAGGGTCTAAAGTGGCTAGTTTTCAAGCCTGGATGGTTTGAGAGCTAGGTTGTTAGACAGTTACCCATATGGGGTGTTACAAATGGTATCAGAGCGGACTCGGGACCGGTCGGGATAGACAACCCGACACCTACCGAGGAGGTCCATGGGACTTGGATATTAGGCTTGCGACGAGGACGTCGCGTTCTTTGAGTGGGGGAGTATGTAATACCCCCATCCCACATCGGGATATGAGTAGTATTGTGAGTTCCTTATATGTAAACATATGGGTTGACTACAACAACAGGCCTTCCACTTTTAAGCCCAAGTGAGGATTGAGGGTCTAAAGTGGCTAGTTTTCAAGCCTGGATGGTTTGAGAGCTAGGTTGTTAGACAGTTACCCATATGGGGTGTTACAGCACCCATCGCCATCTGGATGCGAAACAACAATCCCCCCTAGAACTTCTCGACCTTCACGGTCTCTGAGTAATCAACTCCGGGGATGTAGTCCAGCAGACCAGTGTATCGAGCGTAGTACTCATCCACGGTCAGACCTCCCTGGGAGAGTGTCTCGAACTCTCGGCGCTTCTTCTGCATAAGATGTGCCGGGTAGTACTTCCCCCTCAATAGCTCGACAAAGGCAGCCCACGAAAAGTCGGGCGTAGCCAGGTGATGGTCCTTGACCAACCTCCACTAAGTGCTGGCTTCATCCTTTAGATGGAAAGCAGCAATGACGACCTTCTTGTCGGCAGGTACTTGCAAAGCTTCGTAGGCCTTCTCATGTTCTACTATAAATCGCTCTAAGGCTACGGGTTCTGGCTGCCCTGAATAAGTAGGTCGTCGGGTCTCGGTAACTGACTTCAGCCAGTTCGTCTCCCTGGGCTGTGGCGGGTGGGCTGGTGTTCCTCCAATTTGAGTACCAAGCTGTGCGAGAACGGCAGCAATCGTCTCTGCAACTCCTGGAATCACGGGGTCACTGCCTCTACCGGTACCACGCCCTCTAGTTCCCCCAGACATCTGTAGTACAGTATGTCATATGAATACTCGGTAATTTACCGTACACAACCAGTGGATATTGAATTGCCTCTAAGGCTAATATATCACGCAGTTTGCGTTACTAAACACAATATCTTTTAGGACGAGTCATCTCGTACCTCACAAACGTTTCCCGTAATTTCCCAAGTCCTAAGCTCACTGTCTTAACCTAGTATCTCGTCATCAGAGCGGTACTCCGCTTTGATACCACTTTTGTAACACCCCTCTCGATAAACACGTAATAATCCCTCACATAGCAATAAATAAAACGTCTTACAGCGGAACATAAATAACAACTGTAAAACTCACTCGGGTGTCACCTGCCATTACTCGCCCATGCGAGTAACGAAGCATAACTATATCCAACAACCAAAATAAACAAACTGCTAACTGCTGTGATAACGAGATAACTCCTATACATCATACTAAGTCCATAACCATAAACGTCGACAAGTGAGCGTCTACCCAATCCCGAATATACATAACCGTACCACAATACAATCCACAGTCTAACATTGTTATACAAATAAACTCCATGTGCGGTAATTGAAGTAAACCCTAACTACCCTGTCCCCGCACTTCGGCTTCGACAATGATCAACAACCTGCACAATGAGTGTATTCTCAGCGATAAACGCTGAGTATGTCGGGCCTGGACCCTATTGGTCACTTAGTCATTTTAACCATCTTATTATTAGATTGGTTTCATGCTTTACCATTTTACAGTTATAATCAATACTGTAATAAACATGCATAAATACAAACCATCCATCCAATCCAAACAGTCATAAATAATTATCCATCCACCCAATCCAAACAATCATTAAATATCACAAATAAGAGTTGTATAAACGAGCGTATCGTATTAGTACTGTATAATCGCCGTAGTGAACAGCTTCCTTAATTAATTTAATTTGGCCTTCAAGGCCCCATCCATCCAAACCATGTTTAATTAAATACCAGTTGGGCGTCATGTTGAGACAACCAGATAACCTCACCAATGGACAGAAGTCCTCCCGTACACACAAAGGTGCTCATTTCGCCAGAGGTCCGGAGGCCCCTGACTATTCACTTTTCCTCGTAAGGCGTCTATATAAAGGCCGTAGCCACCTGACCCACAATCCAAATAGGGCTCGTTGGGTAAATACCTAGAGCGGAACCCGATCGGGTACCCCTCAGTGATCACAAATGCGCAACCAAGTAGTTCGTAAACTATCGGGATTCCTCTCCTCTACTCATACCAACTCTCTCATAATGTTTAAGATAAACTCTTAGTTTTATGGAGAATACAATTTATTAATTAGCTGCCCAATGGGTCTCACGTATACCTAGAAGTAATCTAGGTTATATTCATGTTCGAGATCCATGCTCTAGAGACCGACAATGTCGTGACTCGTACCTAAGTGTTTTACTTTAGGTTACCATATACTTAATATTAATACTAATGATATTATATTAAGTAACTGTCATGTCATCACCTTAAACGCATATGTATGTTTATATAAGTCGATCTATAGTCCACGTAGTGTTAGTCCCGTAGGACGATCGTGCATAAATAAATAATGCAGTAACACATAATCACATACACGTATCCACACACATAACACACAAGTTATATCAACCAAATCCGAGCCCAAGGAATTCCTTAGGACAACCCGTATCAAACCCCTTTACATACCGTACACCTTAGACCAAGGATGCGCAGTGTAGACCACTAAGCTTCTCGAGCGCGCACGTCTATCTAAACTGTAATAAAACTATAAGTCAGTCTCCCTGACTATGTGGATCCGGTATTTCCGAATAACAAGTAACCCCAACAGTTCATCCCCGGATTTCTACAGTTAATTGTTACGGGTTCCTCTAAACCAGTCGGCTTTGTTACTAAAACTCGTAGGTCGTAATATTTCGACTGTTAAGTTTAATCCATTATATTTCTCTAATGTTGTCCACCATTGAACTTAGGTATATAACCTATAGTTGCATGTATGCATGCATTATTCATTATATACTATTACTTTTCCCACCATCCTTATAATACTTTGTATTATATAATCCATTAATCTTTTAGTAAACTATATTTAATTTCAAAAACTTATAACTTATAGTTGTAAACTATATTCATGTAATAATCTCCAACATTATATTATATGGTTTCCAACCATAATATATATCCATCCTTATATACATTATTCTCTCATATGTATATATTTACCAATATAGGTAAGTCTCGTGAGTTGTAAAACTCTTATATTATATGTTACGTTTTTATCATCTTATATGAGATGATTATTCCCATCAATTGTATTATATTATACAACTTATATTAAGATTATTATCCTAATATTATGTAACATCTTTATGTTGTATAATTGCAACTCCTAAGGTTTATTTAATATATACCTTAGTTTATAAATCTTATTTATTTATAGTTTGTCACATTATTTAATGTGAATATCCTTACTTATATTAATTCCATCTAAATCCCATTAACAGCGTATAATTGTTATAACATTGATAACATTGTAGACCATAGTCTAAAATTCATTTTCCAACCTTTATTAATTCGGTACAGCCATATACTTTCCTTTAATTTCATTTTAACCCCATAACATTATGTAATGTCATACCATATACTAATATCATACAATATGATATTTTATTTCTTTTAACTTATAACCTATAGTTTTTATACAAAACTATTTAATATTGCCGAGAAGGCAACTATGTTATAACCTTATTTCTTTCCATAACCCATAGTTTTCTTTTATTACAAAATCACCCCATAATTTATACCATGTTATATATACCATATAATATAACATTTTTAACTTATAAAAAGATATAACCTATGGTTATTTTTATAAAATAACCGAACAGATTTTATTTTGTTTTAATTTAGTTTCCAGCCCTTTTAACTTTCCAAATTTATAATTTGACCACATATGTAATGTTATATTATATATATATCATATATTATAACATTTTAACCCTTAATATAAATATAACCTATGGTTATATATTGTTATAATTTCCGAGTGGACCTAATAAGCTATTCCAAATTATTTTTCAACCCACCAACTTTCTATAATTGCAATTTGACCCAATTTATAACATATAGTTTTATAATATCATTAAAACTATATATTATACACATATTCCAAAAATCACCAAATTCCACCCAAGGGTTATAATTACCATTACTAACCCATATACTCTCGGTATTTACCATTCCACCCCTTATATTTATCCAAAGTGTAACAATGACATAATAACTATAGATTATACATATATAGTTTATTTTAATTCCAAAATCAACCAAATAAATTCCTAAAAATTCCTAATAGCCCATGGGTGTTTATAATACCATTTTACACCCTCAACTTTCGGTAATGACATATTTGCCCCATATGTTATAGAAGTGTTACAATTAAATACTTATCTTATTATCAAACCTTAAATAAGTTATTTAACATATCTAATTTGGTCAAAGCCTACCATATGGTCAAGGTTGACCTCCTTAATATTTCCTTGACCATCAATTCCCATAAATTACGGTTTGTACCCATATTTTTCAGAAATTACCATTTAACACCAAAACGTTATAAAATCTTATAATTTTTATTTTAAATCCTTTTAACCTCAAATTTTCGGCTTTATTATTATATAGCCCCCAAATTTAATTTAATTATGGTTTAACCCCTAATTCCTTGCGGTAATATATATATGTTACCTAAAATATAATTTAAACTTAATATACATAAATAAAATGGCCTAAAGTACATGGTCTTATTACAAACAATAGCTTATAAATTAAATTACACATAAATGCTCAAAAATTCATTAAACTCTCGGCCTCGCCTAGTATTTTTCATTAATTACCAATTTTCCACATAAAGTCTTAATTTGACCTTTATGTTACTTAATTACTTATATAAATTTACTAAATCATTCCTTAACCACCTAAGGTCAAAATATGACCTTGTATACCATGTTCACTCACGGTATATTTATAAACATATGTTTAAACACATATTAATATACCAAGTGAAGGTTTAAGTGATTTATACCTTATTTTAGCCAAGATAAGGCCTTGTTTGGCCACGGCTCCTTAGGATAAATTTTCCACAGCTTGAATAACATGTTTTTAAACAGCAAACAAGACATGATTAGACTCCAAGCAAGAGCTAACCATAAGAAGTGTTTTAAGGTATAATTTCAAGGTTAAATTTACCTTAGAATACAAAGGAAACCAAGGCTGATCTTCGGCCTGTTTTTACAGAAAAAAAAAAGAGCATCAAAAGAGCTACTAAGCCAAGGCTTAAAATCGGTACAACTCAAATTAGAAGATGGCTAATTTTCACCTTGATTAAGATGCCAAAATGGTGTTTTTGGCATGGATTTGGCTATTCCTTGAAGCTCTTGATATACCAACTGAATAAGCATGTTAAGAAGAAGATTATAAGCCTAAGAAATCAGGTTTTCCAACCTGAAATGAAAGAAATGAAGAGATAAGTGCTTAAAGCGCATTTTTAACTTAAAAGATCAAGATTAGAACTTCCCTCCTTCTTCCCTTGTTACAGCTGAGAATAACTCTTATTTTAACCTCCAAAACAACCTAGAACCATGGATGGAAATGGTTGATGTTTAGCTCCATGGAAAGAGGAAAGAAAAGTGAAGAGAATGAACATAAAATGGATTAATAAGCTTACCTAGATCAATTGGTGTTCTCCTCTGAGTTTGTTGTTTTCCCACTGTTATGGAGGAGCAAAAGAGAGAATGGAGCTGGCTGGAGTCGGCTGGGAAGGAAGGTAATGAGAGAAGAAAGCTAGTTTTGTTTTTTATGTCATTTAATGTTACTTTAGTGCATAGTAATAGATGACTCATTAGGAGATATTTGTTGTTGGCTAATGTATGAGGATGGCTCATTAAGTGGGCGGTAATGGATGGTCAAACCAAAAGATGGCCATTGACCATGGTTAAGTTAAGTAATTAAATGTTATTTTGGGTACTATTCACCCAAAATCACCCATTTTGATTTTATTTTTAAACTTTGATTTAGACTTTATAATATAGTCTTTCATGTCACATTAATGATATAAAGAATGTAATCTAGTCTTTAAAGTGACAAAAAGTCAATATCTTAGAGCTCATACACAAAAACGTGATTTAAGGTGTTTTAGTGCACATTTTGTGTCACAAGGTGTTTCTGAGCTTTGTTTTCTATGAGAACGGTTTCATTGTGTTCCTTACATGATAATTGATCTTAGGAATCCAATTTTATATCAAATAGAGGTCATAAGACCTTTAAGGTTTCTTAGAGCACATTTTTGCCCTACTTGACCTTTAAGAATGTTAATGCTTGTTCTTTGTGTAGGAGTGTTGTCCAATAATTTTAGTACGTTTCCTTATGTGTTAATATGCTTAGGACAAAATTGTAGGTCCTAAGGAGTTCATTTGGGTATGTATTTACCCTAAACGGTCAAAGGGTGCAATTCTTGCTTTGTGTTGACCATTGTTGTTCTCAATTGACTTTTAAGGCATGTTTAGGCCTTAATTAGTTTGATTAGATGTTTAATCCATGTTTTATTAGTTTGGGGTATTTCAGCCCATCTTTATAGTCTTTGGCTAGACTGTTACTTCGTTATCCCAGATCAAAAATAAAAGTCGACAGTGACGTCAACGGGAATATGAAGTGACCAACAATCAAGATTAAACCACCTGGATCAAAACAAAATTTTAACTCAACAAATATAATAGGAAAATAAATACTCCACAAAACCTGGTGTTTGAGGAGGTATTGGCGGTAACGGGTCTCAAGCAAAAGACCAGGTGCTGATTGTTGTTCTTCCTGAAATTGGAGGATGTAAACATTCTCCTTTTATGGGTGAGGCTCAAAGAAACTATGATAATGGCAGAGTAGTGGTGGCTACTCTCTTACAAAATCTAGGATGTGGACATCCTCTTTTTCTGGAACTAAGGGTGGAGAGGGAGGGCAACTTGAGAATTCAATAGGTTGCTCCACTACATTGTTCAAGATTGAAGCCTGCTGCCGAAGAGTGATTTTCTGCAGGTAGTCTGGTTGACTCTCTAACCATAATATCTCTTCAAATTCAAGACAGTCATCAAACTCATGAGGTCCCCCACAATACGAACAATATATATCCTACTAGTAAAATGATTCCTGTTCAAATTGCACCTCAATCCGCATCATCTCTTCAATTTCATGGCAATCTTCAAACTCATGATTACCCCCACACTACGAGCAGTAGAAATCAGACGAAAATGGATCAAATGAACCAGAAGACATCTGCTCCACTACCCAAATAGGAGTTTGTCCCTTAATTAGCTGCTCTAGCATCTCCATCATACTGCTCATTATGGTTTTCAATTGTGCCTGGTTAGCAGCTATATGCTCCATCATGAGATCCAGGGCCTGGGAAGAACTGGCACCAACAGAATAAACAAGGCCACTATTGGGGCTCCACTGTGCCATTATCAATAGTAGTTAGAAAGTATAAAACAAAGTAAACTGAACAGTGAAAATAAAATGAAACAAAAACAATTGAGCATCCACACAATTTAAATTGGAACTAAAATAAAACGAGAATAAATAATAATAAAAAATGGCAAAATAACAAAATAGCTAAATAAAAATAAAATAAATAAATAAAATGAAATAAAAATTAATGAAATAGCTAAAACAAAATAAACTAACAATAGAATATAAATAGAATCAAATTAAATATAATAAAATAAAAATAATTAAATAACTAAAACAAAATAAACTAAGATTAAATAGAGTAATAGTATATTAAGAAAAATAACAAAAAACAAAACCAGTTCAAATAAATTAAGAGAAGCAGAACAAATAACAACAGATAAACTATCAAATAAAAGAATATCGAGATAATTGGAAATAAAATAAACTAAAAATAAAACTAAGTTAAGATAAATAAAATTAAGAAAACAAATAAAACAAAACAAGAAAATAACATAAAATATAACCAAACTAAGAATCACCAAATTAAATTTATAACTAAATAAAAACTAGAAAGAAATAAAATATAATAAACTGATGAAACTAAAATAAAATATAGATAAATAACTAAAAATAAATTGAACTTCAAATAAAACAAAATTAACCAAACAAAATAAAATAAAAACAATTGACAACCAAGGGTAAGGACAAGACAAAGTCAAGTCACGGCAACGGCGCCATTTTGCAAACAGAGAAATTGATATGCTAAAACTAAGAAATTAAACCTAGAAAATAATAAATCAATAAGTCTGTCAGGTTGCAAAAATCCCGGTCACAATAGTATAGCAAATAGAAGCAACCGAGTATCAATCCACGGGACTTGAAGAAATAAGCCTAATCCTAAGAAAACTAGAAATTTAGGGGGCTGTGAATTGTTTTTGTGATTGAATTGAATAAACGCAAATCAAAATTTAAATGAAAAATTAATGAAAGTAAATGATAAGTTTGATAAAGTGAATGGAACTCCGGGTTTGGGTTGTTCTTCACTGGATAAATTTAGCAATACCTACAGTTTTATTATGAGGAACGGATTGGCTAATTCTTAAACTCGTTTCGATCCTAAATCCTAGTCAAAAGAAGAGCTCACCTATCAGAACATGCCGGTTCTAATCTAGAAACATACAAAACACATATAGGTGGATTCAGTGTGAAGAATTGTTAGCATTTGCAGGGAAACATTATCTATCCGACTAATTTTTCCACAAATCTTTGGATTAATTTGAACTTCTTGTTAATCACCTGATCTGATCATAAAGGATTCATAAAACAACTCTATAAACATGCACATTTATTAGAGAAGATGGATGGTTGACATTAATCTAGAAACAATCTGTATATTCTTGATAAGTGTCAAAATGAGCATGTTTTATAGGTGTATTTCATGTATAATATTAGCACTTTTCTTGCTCATTTCTCCACTTCAGTTAGTTTTCCTCTAGTTTATGTTTTATTGTTTATCTCACAAAATTATTGGTTTAACATGAGGAAAACCAAGCCGGGAGTGAAGTAGTCGAAGAGACGAACGCATAGACGCAAACGGCTCAGAAAACAGAGTACAAACGAAGAATGTAGAGCCAAAGGAAAATGGGCCACGTCAAGATTGCAACCGCCTACTAAGTGGCGGACTCCTCCACCACGCTACCGCCCATTAACGGGCGGTCTCCTCACGAACTACCGCCTGGCGGACTACTCCATCACAACCGCCCCCCTGTCCGCCACTTAACTCGCGGACACCACATGCTCAACCGCCCAATAGGGAGGCGGACGCCTCACTCTTGTCCGCCCCTTATCAGGCGGACACCACTAACCTGACCGCTAGCGGACGCTTCAGTCTTGTCCGCCCCGTTACCACGCGGACACCACTACCAGTACCGCCACTTATCAGGCGGACACACCACACACCAAACCGCGAGGCGGTCTTCGACGCGGTCAAGACTAAAATGGACGCCGGACTAGTTTTCTTCTTCGCGCAGTCGTCTTCTTCACCTTATCTATCTACTCCGACCACTGCCTACCTTAAATCGCTCCCGCATTTCGCCACTGTCCCCTACAATAAATGAATGAAGCAATCAATGCTTCAATCAATGAAGCACTCAAGTGGGCAATCAACTGCAAATATCTACGGAAGGCTACTCTTCATTTTCTTCTATAAATACCCATTCCCTACAGCCTTATACGAGTGCACGGAGAAAACCAGAAAATCACTCATTCTCACCTCATTCATTCTCTTCCATTAACACTCACGTACATCTCATACCCCAGTTCTCTAAATTCTCAAATTCACCCACTTCACTTATATTAACCTACGTACATGTTTCACTCTTCGACCTCTCCATTTCTCCATTCACTAATCACGTCTCCGTGCTGTTATTACGTCCAACCTCTGTCAGATTTATTACCAGTTAATATGTCTGGCTAAGGAGGATTTGCTCCGGGCAAGGTTTTTAATTATGGTTTGTTTAATTATGTAATCAATATTTTTACCGGTTTTAATAAATACAGTTTGTTACGCTTAAAGGATTTCTCTCACCATTTTAATAAATTACATGAATTTATTAAAATGCTTTCCTAAGTCTATTTTGATCAGACCAGGTGAAAAATAGACAGGTTATTTAAGCCGTAAATCTGGAGAAAACTTATTATGATTTAATAAGTTAGTATTTACAGATGCAATTATAATTCCTCGAATTTAACGTCCGTTTACATAGTACTGCTCGAACCTTGATTAGACCGAGCATTTTCTGGTAAACGAGTTCTTAAGGGTCTATGACTTAGTCCTTAGGATAAAAACAGGAATTTTGCCAAACTAATTTATTAAACCGGAAGAGATAGCATAATTAATCAGATTATATTAAACCTGAACCCGGAGTTCCATTTAATTCATCTGCACTCAGTAATTTAATCTGCTCTTTTAATTCTCTAAAAACAAGTCAATTAACTTCCCCCCTTTTGTGACAAGCTTAGGTACTATTTTAGCTCGCTATAAGTCCCACGGTTTGACCCCGGCCGCTTCAGTCTTATACACTACTACGACCGGGTTTTAATTTGCAGCCCGACGGATATTTTGAGTATTAATTTCTTTCTTTTAATAACTACACCTCTTCTAAATCACTCACGATAAATCCATTCTGCAAATTGGCGCCGTTGCCGGGGACTTGATTTAATCTAGTCCCTAAGCCCCGGTTAATTCACCTGTTTTATTACAATAATCTGTTAATCTACTAAAATAATTAAATAATAAAATTCAAAAAAAAAACTGTTAATCCAATTTCGGACATATAACCTCGGACATCTGATTTGGACATCGGACTTCGGACTTCTGATCTGACTTGGACATCTAATTTTGGACATCGGACTTCTGACATTTGTTAATATTATTGTTATTTGTTTTTGTCATTTCGTTCCCTTGTTATTTCGTTCCCTTGTTATTTCGTTCCATTGTCTCTAACTACTAACTTTAAATTTCTGTCATTTCGTTCCATTGTCATTTCGTTCCCTTGTATACTAACTACTAACTTTAAATTTCTGTCTACTAATTCCTAACACTTTTATTATTCTAACGTATAACCAGTTCTTTTCTCTGTTTTGAGTGGTGTATGCCTTTCACCAGGTCACAGAGTCTCCCAGAGAATATTAATCACACGGTTGGTTACATCCCAGAAATCGAGAGAACCTTTCTGCGCAATCTCAGGCAGAGACGAACTCAACAGCACATTACCAACACAGTGATAGATTCTGACCCGGAAGCTAACATGGCAGCTACACCAGCAACGGTTAGAAATATCAACAGGCCGTCTAACCAAGGACAACAGCCTGCTATCGTCCTTCCTCACCTTAGCCCATCCGAATATGAAGAGTGGCAAAAGCTGAAGCCATATCATCAGATTCGATGTGTGAAGGAGTTGGGCATGTTTGATGGCACCAGTCCAGACGAAGCCCTGTTACATGTTACAAAATTCTTACAACATGCCAACAGCCTTACTGCAACCGACGCAGTACTTCAATATGCAAGATTGTCTTTATTCCCACACAGCCTGACGGGAAACGCGAGCAAGTGGTATCATAGCTTAACACCGGGTACCATTGTTACCTGGGACGACATGGCCACCAAGTTCTATGACAAATTCCTACCTCCGAGCCGAACTTTGGAGATGATTGCTGAAATTTATAATTTTAAGCAACCAGGGTCGGAGAATATTTGTGAAACTTGGGACCGTTTCAAAGGTCTACTACTCACTTGTCCTCACCACGGTCTGACGAAGGAACAATTATCAAATTGTTCTACAAGGGCTTGATCGGTCCGTGCAGAACAATGGTGTTATCTTCGTTAGGGGCTGACATTCTGAAAAAGCCGGGAGCACAATTTCTGAACAGCATGGAATCTCTCTGTGAGGAAATTAGAGACTGGGCCTCCGGTGGATCAAGGAGCGGTACTCCAGGATTATATCATGTTGGGGAGAGTGATAACAAATTCGACCAGCTCATGAGAAGCCATGAGCAACTCATGGAAAGCAACGCTCAGCAAGCAACAAAAGTGAGCACTCTACAGAAAGTGGTCGAACAGATGGCTATGAATTCCTTCCCTCAGCAAGCTAAGTCATTGATTTCCCGACCACCTACTACCCCTCCAGGCTATGCTCCTCAATCTCAAACGTCACCAACAATTTCTTGTACGCAATGTTGCGGGCCTCATGAATATGATCAATGCCCCCAACTACAAGAAATGAAAGCAGCGGAGGAAGCAAATTACATCACCAACAATTCAGGATATCGACAACCATGGCAACGTAACATGCAATCCAACCTTAGCTACTCAAACACCGGAAATATCCAAAACCCACATACCCTACAAACATCCCAAAATTACAGACCTCAGTCCAATTTCCAAGGAGGCCCAAGGCAATATCAACAACAGCCTTATGGCAATGAAGCTTCATCGAGCCGACCAGCTCCACCTCCTTCGAATCCTGAGTCTGATATGTCTCAGATGCAGGATGAAGATTCCTACTTGTCGGTGCTGAGTCTGCAACTCAGAACGTGTCGATGGTCTGAGTTCAGAACTGAGGACAAACAGGGAGAAAGAAGGGAAGACCAGAATAGCATAAAGGTCGAACCTTTATTATAATCACGTATAACAATGGTTACACAATCACGTAATGCGAATACCAACCCTCACGTCAAGAACACTATCTTGACATAACTTACACGTAACTTGAGTTCTGAACTCAAGTTACTTACAACGAAATCAACAGCAAAACTCTCTCTGAATTGACTCTATAATCTTGCTATCTCTCTCTCTGATTTTCTCTAAATTTACCCTTACTGTTATACTCGCAAATTACATTGTATTTCTTATTTTCTCTTTGCGTAAATCTGCACCCTATGACCTAGACTTCCTTCCCCTTATATAGATACAGAGACCGTGTGAGAGTTTATCATTCAAGATTTTATCTTTAACAGCTAGATAAAATCTTGTTAAATATTCTATCTTCTCTGTTCGTCAGTTCAAGACTGACGAGATTCACTTCAGGCTAGTCTCTAAACGGGCTTCAGTATTGAACTGAGTTTGCCGATCAAAATAACATCAACAGTTTCCCCCTTTTTGATGCGGCAAACTCTGCAAGTCTTGAACTTCTTGAACTGATGAATGTTCCCCTGAATCGTTGTATACATTCAAGACTAATTGGTAAACTCTGTAAGTCTTGAACTGATGAATGTTCCCCCAGAGTTGTAGAGTGCGTTCAAGACCACTTTCCCCCTTTTGCCAAATCAAAAAGGAATTAATTCATAAACCTTATGGATTGGAGGTAGTGATGCATCATGGTCAGATCACTGGGAAGGAGATGATAATTCTGAAGGAGGTGAAGTGCCTTCTTGACGAGTCCGGTAGGGCCGACTTGACTTTGGTACCCAAACTTGTTTGATCTCAGTTGTTGACTCAGACTTAAAGTGATTGATAGGAACCCACCTTTTAGTGTGCGATCTTTTGATTTCGAATGAGTTCTGCCTTGATGATTTTTCACGCAATTGTTTTTTCAAGAATTTGGGACACCATCTAACCTTGTGTCCTAGCTGATGGCAATATCGGCATGAGTGTAATCTTGGCTGATGTCTCGCAGTTACAGTCTGTAACTTCTCAGTCGTAGACTGAGAGAATGTCTCAAACTTATATCCCAAACCGCATTTGTCTGAGTTATTATTCCGCATCATTTGCTTCAAATTCGCCTTCCCGGTATACCAAGTTGGATTAGCAGGAGTCTGAAGTTCAAACTTTCGATTTGCCTTGACTACCATGTCTGAGAGTGTTTCGCATTCTCTTTTTAGCGATTTGTTGCTATCCAAAAGAGAATTTATCTCTTCCTGTGCCCAACAAGGAAGAGTAAGAATCCTAGTTTCCAAAGGACTAACAAAGTTAATCCTTGGCTTATCTAGACTCTCAATGACACGATTTTTGCTTTCAGTCGAAGACTGACTCAGACTTTTCACCTTAGCCCTGAGTTCTTTAATCTCAGTATCATACTGATTCTTCAAGGATTTTATCTCAGAGAGTGCAGAGGTTAGCTGAATAAATATCTCTTCTTTCTCGAGAGTATCCTTCAGATTTCCTTCTCCTTTACGTTATACTCAGTATTGATGTCATCATCTTCGTGAGCAATTGCCGTCAAACACATCTGCGCGCACTCCCCGGGTTCTGAGTCTATACCTGAGATGTCCTGTCCCCATGCAGCTGCAGCTGTATCTGTGTGTTTCTTAATCTTCTTCTGAGAATTTTCCTTCTGCTGGAGAGGACAATCCTTGACAACATGACCAGGCTTGTTACACCTAAAACATGTGTTTTGTCCCTTCGTTGACTTACTCTGTTGGCTTGACCTTTGTTTTCTACTACTCAGCCTCTGTATTATGTTCATAATCTTAGTGATTTCCTCATCTACGTCACAATCCTCATCTTCTGGTATTGTGGTAGTATCACGTGCGTTTAGAGCCAGATCCTTAGTTTGAGTAACAATGTTACCTCTCATCTTACCTTCGTACACCGTCAGTTCTGATCCCAGCTCTTCGAAAGACAACGTGGATAAATCCTTTGTGGACTCCAAAAGTGTGGTAAAATTTAGCCAGTCTTTACCAAGGCTATCTAGAAATCTTTCGTTCACCACATCATTGTCAAGACCTACCCCGACAGTTTTGAGCTCACACAAAATCTTGTCAAATCTCTCAAGTGTTTCAGATATAGTCTCACAGTCTAACATCTTGAAGTTATCAAGCAGTCTCTTGAGCTGTTTGCCCTTAGCCTTTTTAACCGAATCTGTTCCAGCATATGCGGTTTTGAGAAATTCCCAAACCTCTTTAGCAGTGCGCAAGCCCAAGACTTTCTGTTGGTCTGAATCTGATAATGATGACATGATAATCCTTCGAGCTTGTCTGTTCTTGCTTATCAACTTATTATCGCTCTCACTCCAACTGGATCTTGGTTTTTCTTTGGTGACGCCATCCTTCTCAATTGTTGGCTTCAGGTCACCTTCAGTCACTACGTCCCATAACTGCAGATCAATAGAGATTAATTGATCCTCTATCTGTTCGCACCAACTGGTGTAGTTGAACTTTGTCAGCTTTGGAGGCTTAACATAGTAGGAATTCATCACGATCAACCCTGAAGAAGTTTCTTCTGCGTCTAGGGTTACCTTGCTCTGATACCAATTGAAGATTCCTACTTGTCGGTGCTGAGTCTGCAACTCAGAACGTGTCGATGGTCTGAGTTCAGAACTGAGGACAAACAGGGAGAAAGAAGGGAAGACCAGAATAGCATAAAGGTCGAACCTTTATTATAATCACGTATAACAATGGTTACACAATCACGTAATGCGAATACCAACCCTCACGTCAAGAACACTATCTTGACATAACTTACACGTAACTTGAGTTCTGAACTCAAGTTACTTACAACGAAATCAACAGCAAAACTCTCTCTGAATTGACTCTATAATCTTGCTATCTCTCTCTCTGATTTTCTCTAAATTTACCCTTACTGTTATACTCGCAAATTACATTGTATTTCTTATTTTCTCTTTGCGTAAATCTGCACCCTATGACCTAGACTTCCTTCCCCTTATATAGATACAGAGACCGTGTGAGAGTTTATCATTCAAGATTTTATCTTTAACAGCTAGATAAAATCTTGTTAAATATTCTATCTTCTTCTCTGTTCGTCAGTTCAAGACTGACGAGCTTCACTTCAGGCTAGTCTCTAAACGGGCTTCAGTATTGAACTGAGTTTGCCGATCAAAATAACATCAACACAGGAGATGTTTAAGGCGATGATGGGTAAATCACGAGATACGCAAGAAGAGGTCGCAGCTCTGCGCAAAGACCAAAAAGCCTTGCAATCTCAAATCCAACAGCTACTCACTCAACAAAGACCACCTGGTCAATTCCCTTCACAAACAAATCCCAATCCAAAAGAACAAGCAAATTCAGTCCTTATAGAAGATGGCACATTCCAATCACCAAATTTATGTGCAATCTCCTTAAGGAGTGGAAGGGAACTTGCCACCGGAAAAGGAAAAGAAAAAGAAAATCTTGAAGATTCCTATATCAATGTTGATGAAACCACCAACCCAACTTTACCTCCCTCAGAAATTCAAATTCCTACTCCTGTTACTCCACCTCCATCTCGAATTACCATCGACATCCCAACCTCCACTCATAAAAACAGTGAACTCCCGTTCCCAAACAGAATGAAAAAAAACATCTTGATGAGCAGTTCTCCAAGTTCTTGAGCATTTTCAAGAAGCTGACCCTCGACATACCTCTGATCGATGCTTTGCAAGAGATGCCTAATTATGCAAAATTCCTCAAGGATCTCTTGACGAAGAAGAAAAAGAAACCTGGAAAAGAGACAGTGCACCTGACAGAGGAGTGTTCTGCAGCCCTTCTTCGAGCACTCCCTCCTAAACAAACAGATCCGGGAAATCCCGTGATCCCGTGCTTTATAGGCGGGGTGGATTGTGGAAGTGGTCTATGCGACCTAGGAGCCAGCATTAATATCATGCCATACGCCACCTTTCTGAAAGTTAAAGGAGGAGAAATGCAACCGGTTCCTTTTAAACTCCAACTAGCAGACAGATCAGAGATCAAACCCATGGGCATAGTCCGAGATTTGGTAGTTGGAGTGTCTCGCTTCATCTTTCCAGCAGATTTCGTCATTCTAGAAATGGATGACGATGTCGAGGTTCCCCTGATTCTAGGTCGACCGTTTCTAAGTACCGCCAAAGCTATCATTGACGTCCACGACGGGAAAATCACTCTTCGGTACGAAGATGAGACGATCGAATTCGACATGCAGAAAATGATGAAGAAAAGCTCAAACTTTTCTCCTCATGCTAAGACGGTGGGATTCACAGATGACGAGGAGGAGGAAGGCGATTTTGCTACAGAAGAGGACACGTATTTTCCATCTTCCATCCAGGAAGCTGAAACTGAACCCCTAGAGCAAGTATTACTTACTTCTCTAGAAGAAAAGATGGAGGATCCAGAAGTTAACGCCATGCTGGCGTACGTAGAAAAAGGAAGGGCTGGTTATCAATCGTTCCGGCCACCAATCGAAGAACTCGACAGAAAACCTCAAAAATCAATTCCATCAGTAGAACAACCACCTGAACTCGAGCTTAAGGAAATACCCTCTAACCTCAAGTATGCTTTCCTAGCTGAAAATGACCGCTTGCCTGTCATTATTTCCTCTTCTCTGAATTCCGGAGAGGAAACGAAGTTACTTGAGGTATTGAAGAAGCACAAGACAGCAATAGGGTGGACTATCGCTGATATCAAAGGAATTGATCCCTCCTATTGCACGCACCATATTTACATGGAGGAGAACTACAAACCTATCCGACAACCTCAACGCCGGCTAAACCCTAACCTCAAGGAGGTAGTTCGAAAGGAGGTTCTGAAACTCCTTGACGCAGATATCATCTATCCAATTTCTGACAGTCCATGGGTCAGCCCTGTTCAAGTTGTCCCTAAGAAGGGGGGCATCGAAGCTGTTATTAATGAAAAGGGAGAGACTATCCCTCAAAGAAAGATCACAGGATGGCGCATGTGCATTGATTATCGGCGTTTGAACTTGGCCACCAGGAAGGATCACTTTCCTCTCCCCTTCATCGACCAGATGTTGGAACGACTAGCAGGGCAAGAGTACTACTGTTTTCTAGATGGGTTCTCGGGTTATTTTCAAATACCAATCGCACCTGAGGACCAGGACAAGACAACCTTCACTTGTCCTTATGGTACCTTTGCATATCGACGAATGCCTTTCGGTCTATGCAACGCCCCTGCTACCTTCCAGAGATGTATGCAAGCAATATTTGCTGACTTCATCGAGCAGAGCATAGAAGTCTTCATGGACGATTTCTCAGTCTATGGCTCTAGTTTCGACAAATGCTTGGCACAACTAGATTTGATCCTGAGACGGTGTGAGGATACGAATCTCGTCTTAAACTGGGAGAAGTGTCATTTTATGGTCAAGGACGGGATCGTCCTTGGACATAAAATATCAGCAAAAGGGATAGAGGTGGATAAAGCAAAGGTAGAGGTTATTGAGAAGTTACCAGCACCAACTACAGTTCGAGATATACGAGCATTTCTAGGGCATGCAGGATTTTATCGGCGGTTTATTCAGGACTTTTCCAAAATCAGCAAACCTTTGACCGACCTGCTACAGAAAGATGCCCCGTTTCATTTTGATGAGAAATGTTCAGCTGCATTCCAAACAATAACACAAAATTGGTGACAGCACCTGTGGTCATACCACCTGATTGGTCTCTTCCTTTTGAGATCATGTGTGACGCAAGTGACTATGCCGTGGGAGCAGCTCTTTGCCAAAAGAAAGAGAAAATCTTGAGAGTGATCGCCTATGCTAGCAGAACACTGAACGATGCGCAGAGAAACTATACGACCACCGAAAAAGAACTTTTGGCTATAGTTTTCTCCCTCGATAAGTTCAGATCTTACTTATGGGGAAGCAAGGTCATCGTGCATACAGACCACTCCGCTCTCAAATACTTATTCACGAAACAAGAAGCCAAGCCTCGCCTTTTGCGCTGGATTCTTCTACTTCAAGAGTTTGACATCGAAGTCAAAGATAAGAGCGGGAAACTGAATGTCGTCGCCGACCATCTCTCTAGGTTGGTGACTCCTACGGATAGTGTGCCCATCAACGAATTCTTCCCCGACGAGACTGTCTTCTCCATCACCAAAGTTCAGGAGCCATGGTACGCAGACCTGGCCAATTTTTAGTCTCAGGAACAGTACCCTACGATTATTCCTACTCCCAGAAGAAGAAATTCCTTTCTGACTCGAGGCATTATTTCTGGGAGGACCCGTACTTGTTCCGAGTTAGTGCTGATGGTTTAATTCGACGATGTCTCCCGGAAGAAGAAGTTTCGAGTGTCATTCACTTTTGTCATTCTCGGAGAAGCCGGAGGTCACCATGGACCCACGAGGACCGCTGCCAAGATCCTGGCCTCAGGTTTTTATTGGCCAACCCTTCATAAAGATGTGTACCAATTCTGCAGACAATGTGATAATTGTCAGAAAATGGGTAACACATCCAGGAGACATGAGATGCCGCAACAAGGGATACTAGAAGTAGAACTCTTTGATTGTTGGGGCATCGATTTCATGGGACCGTTCCCTTCCTCGCAGGGCCACGAATATGTTCTGGTGGCAGTTGATTATGTGTCAAAGTGGGTGGAAGCTGTACCGTGTCATCATGCCGACGCAAAGACAGTAACAAGATTCCTCAAGAAGCACATTTTTACCCGTTTCGGCGTGCCCAGAATTATTATTAGTGATGGAGGAACACACTTCTGCAACCGCTTATTCGAAGCACTTATGGTCAAATACGGGGTACGTCACAAGGTAGCTTTACCTTATCACCCCCAGACAAACGGTCAAGCAGAAGTTTCCAACCGAGAGTTAAAATGGATCCTTCAGAAGACGGTTAACTCATCACGGAAGGATTGGGCACTTAAACTGGATGATGCGCTTTGGGCTTACCGCACTGCATTCAAGACTCCCATCGGGATGTCTCCTTTTAAGCTGGTCTATGGAAAAGCATGCCACCTTCCTGTAGAGATGGAGCATAAAGCATATTGGGCAATCAAAGCCCTAAACTTTGACATGGTTTCTGCAGGAGAGAGAAGAAAATTCCAACTTACTGAATTAGAAGAGCTGCGAGATCAGGCTTATCAGAATGCAAAGATCTATAAAGAGCGCACCAAAAAGTTCCACGACAGGATGATCCTCAAGAAGGAATTCGAAGTTGGTGATTGGGTTCTCTTATATAACTCGAGATTAAGGATTTTCCCAGGGAAGCTCAAGTCACATTGGGCCGGCCCTTTTCAAATTGTTAGTGTGACCCCGTACGGTGCCTTTGAACTCCAGAACAAACAAGGCGAAACTTTCAAGGTCAACGGGGCACGTCTTAAAAGGTATAATTCTCATTCCAATATTTCAACTAACCTATCTGCAACTTATTTTGTCCAAGAACAGCAGGACAATTCGCCCTCAGAATCTTCTCCAAACTAAAACTTGGTCAAATACGTCTAGCTAGAGACGTTAAACCCGGGCAGCTCGGTGGGAGGCAACCCACTATCTATCTTTAACTTTCCTTTAATTTAATATTTTTTTCCTTTTTGTACTATATTTCCCTTTTATTTGCTATAATAAAATGCAGGCTTCACTTGAGTTCTTCTCTCTGTGTAGAATATTCTTTACAGGTTCAATTCATGACATTCCACAGCAACACTCAAGTGTGGGGGAGCTCTACACACTCTACGAAATCTGGGGAGTACACTCTTTCCTTTACTTTGCTTGCCCTATTAATTTTATTTCATCTACGCAATGAGGGCATTGCTTGAGCTAAAGTGTGGGGGAAGAACCTAGGACATCTAAAATGCTTAAAATTTGTTAAGTCTCTCTGCTTATTTTTCTGCTTACCTCGCATTTGTTCTAATTGAATTATGTACTTTGCTAATGTAGGTTGTTCTCTTTAAAAACTAATACTATTATGAATTGTAGGATAAAGGGTACAAAATTTTTCAAAATTTGACATTTGATTACTTTTGAGGAGCATATTTATATGCGGTGTGACCAAATAATCTGCAAATTGGTTGGATTTTATTGCTCAGGGTTTCTTTCAGTCTTCTCTCTTAGGGATTGCTAAGGGGTATTTTTTTTTAAAAAAAAAGAATACAATAATAAGGGACTTTCGAGACACCATTGGTAACCAACAAAAGAGAGTTGAGTGTTCTTAATTACAAAGGCATTATGCCTACATTTTCTCATCCCTCATGCAAAAGTGAAGCAAATGCATAAATCTTTTCTTCCTTTTATTTTCTCCTCAATGCCCATTCTTGAGAAAAGTTGGCCATGGTAAAAGTTCTCGGAATCACCAAAATAAAAGAAACATTGAAGTACCTTAGATCATACCCCGAAATTCTATTTTGTTTTCGCCTTGAGCACACCTATGCCACCAGCAGATAATTTTTCACACTCCTCAATAAGTTTTAGAGATCATAAACTATTGACTTTTTTATCCTACCCTTCATAATAATATTTGTTAGTATTGAGCATTTCCTACTTGCTTAGGTACATGGTTTTACTTGAGGACAAGCAAAAAGATAAGTGTGGGGGTGTGATAAGTGTCAAAATGAGCATGTTTTATAGGTGTATTTCATGTATAATATTAGCACTTTTCTTGCTCATTTCTCCACTTCAGTTAGTTTTCCTCTAGTTTATGTTTTATTGTTTATCTCACAAAATTATTGGTTTAACATGAGGAAAACCAAGCCGGGAGTGAAGTAGTCGAAGAGACGAACGCATAGACGCAAACGGCTCAGAAAACAGAGTACAAACGAAGAATGTAGAGCCAAAGGAAAATGGGCCACGTCAAGATTGCAACCGCCTACTAAGTGGCGGACTCCTCCACCACGCTACCGCCCATTAACGGGCGGTCTCCTCACGAAAACCGCCTGGCGGACTACTCCATCACAACCGCCCCCCTGTCCGCCACTTAACTCGCGGACACCACATGCTCAACCGCCCAATAGGGAGGCGGACGCCTCACTCTTGTCCGCCACTTATCAGGCGGACACCACTAACCTGACCGCTAGCGGACGCTTCAGTCTTGTCCGCCCCGTTACCACGCGGACACCACTACCAGTACCGCCACTTATCAGGCGGACACCACACACCAAACCGCGAGGCGGTCTTCGACGCGGTCAAGACTAAAATGGACGCCGGACTAGTTTTCTTCGCGCAGTCGTCTTCTTCACCTTATCTATCTACTCCGACCACTGCCTACCTTAAATCGCTCCCGCATTTCGCCACTGTCCCCTGCAATAAATGAATGAAGCAATCAATGCTTCAATCAATGAAGCACTCAAGTGGGCAATCAACTGCAAATATCTACGGAAGGCTACTCTTCATTTTCTTCTATAAATACCCATTCCCTACAGCCTTATACGAGTGCACGGAGAAAACCAGAAAATCACTCATTCTCACCTCATTCATTCTTTCCATTAACACTCACGTACATCTCATACCCCAGTTCTCTAAATTCTCAAATTCACCCACTTCACTTAATAACCTACGTACATGTTTCACTCTTCGACCTCTCCATTTCTCCATTCACTAATCACGTCTCCGTGCTGTTATTACGTCCAACCTCTGTCAGATTTATTACCAGTTAATATGTCTGGCTAAGGAGGATTTGCTCCGGGCAAGGTTTTTAATTATGGTTTGTTTAATTATGTAATCAATATTTTTACCGGTTTTAATAAATACAGTTTGTTACGCTTAAAGGATTTCTCTCACCATTTTAATAAATTACATGAATTTATTAAAATGTTTTCCTAAGTCTATTTTGATCAGACCAGGTGAAAATAGACAGGTTATTTAAGCCGTAAATCTGGAGAAAACTTATTATGATTTAATAAGTTAGTATTTACAGATGCAATTATAATTCCTCGAATTTAACGTCCGTTTACATAGTACTGCTCGAACCTTGATTAGACCGAGCATTTTCTGGTAAACGAGTTCTTAAGGGTCTATGACTTAGTCCTTAGGATAAAAACAGGAATTTTGCCAAACTAATTTATTAAACCGGAAGAGATAGCATAATTAATCAGATTATATTAAACCTGAACCCGGAGTTCCATTTAATTCATCTGCACTCAGTAATTTAATCTGCTTTTAATTCTCTAAAAACAAGTCAATTAACTTCCCCCCTTTTGTGACAAGCTTAGGTACTATTTTAGCTCGCTATAAGTCCCACGGTTTGACCCCGGCCGCTTCAGTCTTACACTACTACGACCGGGTTTTAATTTGCAGCCCGACGGATATTTTGAGTATTAATTTCTTTCTTTTAATAACTACACCCCTTCTAAATCACTCACGATAAATCCATTCTGCAATTCTCACATTCAAACTTCAGGAAAACTAAGCTAACTCATATCTGTTACAAACAACTAATGGTGGCCGCGGGTCCGGTTCCATCGGTTCCACCGGTTCCGGTTCCGGAAAATGTGTATTCGTATTCGGAACCGGTCTGGGCGGTTCCGGTTCCGGTTCCGGTTCTGAAATCTGGATTCGCTTCGGATTCGGTCAAAAAACCGGTTCTGGCCGGTTCCGCCCGGTTCCGGTTCCGATTCCGGTTCTGACCGGTTCCGGAGCGGTTCCAGAAAGATTCGATCGGCTCCAGTTGCTTCGTTTTAGCTCTGATTTGAGATCCGTTTGAGCGCACACGTTGCTCTTTTCATCCACTTTACTCCTAGATAGGTTATTCATCAAGTTTATAATCTTAAATGTGTAAGAAACAAAGACTTAGGAATTTTTATTGAATTTACAAAAAATAAGGAACAAAGAGAATTTTATTATATGATTCACTGCCTCATTAAAACCTTATTAGGTAAAAACCCATTGGGAAAACCCAAATAAGGAAAAAGAGTACAGCTACTAAGAGGTTACATGATTTCAATTTGCAAGTTTTAAAAAAAAGATTACATGGAAAGAAAGTAATACTAAATTACTAATACATTCTAAAATATTACAAGATAGAAGTCCTAAGTGGTGTTATCCCCATTCATCTCATACTAATCATCATGTTGGCCTTCATATTGCAATGCGCGTGCTTGGGATCTAAGCTCGGCTAAGTCCCAATCATACTTCTCAACACAAACCTTGATTGAGTCCGGTGCAAGACCCAAAACGATGTCGTTTTGGCCCGAGACCCAACGGCAACTTCAACCGGTTCTGGGGCGGTTCCAGTTCTAGTTCCACCGGTTCCTATTCCGGTTCCGGTTCCCGGTTCCGAATCCGACGACGGTTCCAAGCGGTTCCAGGCGGTTCCGGTTCCGGTTCCGGGCCCGGTTCGGGCCCGAATCTCAAAACATGTATTCGTATTTGGAACCGGCTGAGGCGGTTCGGTTCCGGTTCCGGTTCCCGGCCGGTTCCGGTTCCAATCGGTTCCGGGTAGAACCGGACCCGATGGCCACCATTACAAACAACCCTCCCACAGAGCAAATCCTTACTAGCCAGACATGTTAACGAATTTGATAGAGGAAATTAGAAGAGAATTCATTAAGTAAAAGGAAAACTCCCAAATTCTCTAGTAATCCCGATTCGAAGGGTTGCTGGCGCGAGGTTGAAGATGAACGTGGACTCACTTTTGACGATTCTCCTTGACTGCAATGATGATTTGTGTGATGAATAGAGTGGAAGGTGATGGTGCTGATGGTGAGGGATTCGAGAGCTTCAATCGTTGTCGGAGAGCGTGGTTTTATCAGGATGAAAGGTGTGTGAGCCTCATCAGAGGCATCCGGCGTGAATGCCTATGTTCCCTCAACCCTTGGTGACTTTTTATAACAAAAATAGGCATTTTTAACTCTTAAAAATGCAAATTTTCAAATTTTGTACGTGGCGTCCGAACTTCCAAGTTCGGACGCATGTTAGGACAAAGTTAAAGGAAGTTTCGACCTCTGTCTGAACATCAAAGTTCGGATGTATGTTCAGACATGTCAATATCCTGATGAGTAAAACTTGTTTCGGGCCTACATTCTTCGTTTGGACTCCGTTTTGCTCCCCGTTTGTTGTGTTGCAAAGCTTGTGAAGTGAAGAATGCAATTCCAAGACTTTTACCTGCATTTTAAACATAAAATGGATCAATTATTATCTAAACACAAATCATAGGAAAAATATATGATAAGTGAGAAATATTAGCCAAACCAATATGAATAATCGACAATTTAAACCCGTAAAAGGCTATATATTTCACACTTATCAGTATGTTGGGTAATCCTTGTAAACTTGTAATCCTCATCCTCTTAATGAAGGTTGTTCTATCTCCTCCCTTGGACGTAGGTCTTGTTTGGATTGAACCACATATATCCTTATGTCACTAATTTTATAATTACTTTATCTTGTGGGTTTTATTCTTCGGTAACCGTGTCTCACAATGATCTTTGGGAAATTGGCCTGAAATCCTAACAAGTGGTATTAGAGCTCATAGTTTTTCGGGATGTCCGTGTTGCTGAAGATGTCATCAGGAAGAGAGAATGATGATTCAAGATGACGTAGGTTTGATATAAGTGAAAAATGAAGGAAGGTTTTGGAGAAAGAGAACTCGTCGTTGCTCGATGCTCATGCATTTTCTTGCCTTTATTAGAAAACCATGTTCGTGATAGTATTGAAGTCTTGACACTCAATTCTTGCTAATGGAGATGAAAAGTTACAATAGAGTAAATGTGGTTTTATTCTTCATCGAGCAATGATAAGAGCTTGGTGACTCATGTTGTATCAAGTACGGTGATGGTGAGGTGTTATTATGAGATAGGTTGCGTGCTCTCAAGAAGATGTCTGGATTGAGAAGAAGTTTAGTAACGAGGAAGAGCTCGTAAAAAGTAAAATATATCAACTATGAGTGTTTTTTGTTTGGGATGTACTTGAAGATGATGATCTGTTGTTGGAAAGAGATCAAGTTAGAGACTTTGGATCTTGGCAAATCTGGTGTATCATTCACATTTAGAAGTAAAATCTAGTTCTTTATATTACAAACCCTTTTGTGTGGGGAGTAAGGATAATATAGAATGGTAAGATCTAGTGAAGCTGCAATGGTGGTGGATTGGTGCAGAAAACAAGAAAAAATATATTTTCTCGGGTCACCTGAGGGATCATGGACTTCCATGGAGCACTGGAGATCATATAGCAAGTGGCGAACCTAATGTTGTGGTAGCGTGCATATAACCATAAATGGAGCTTTGTGAGGTGATCAATTGCGAAGATGTTATTACGTTGTGTTTGGAGACTTTGTGAGAACTAAATAAAGATTAATCGATCACTATTTTCTTTGGTTGTGTAGTTGTTTCTTGGGTTGCTACATACTTCGTGTTTATGGTGGGTCCTTGGTGATTTGAACGAGGTGGGTCTTTGAAGGCTCACGAAGGAGTGGTCAATTTACTGAAGTTAGAATGCAAATAGCCCAGATTAAGTTATCCGGCTTGGTCGTTGTGTGGGATGTTTTGGGATTATTCTTCAAGAAGAAGTTTGGCATCAATGGTGGTATGTGATTGGCAGGATTGAGCATTAAGAGGAAGAATTGTGAATTAATGCTAAATCCATTTAGTTACTTTTGTGAAGTTAATTAGTTCCGTCTTCCAATTAATGTCTTACACATTAAGAGTTTTACGGTAGCTGAAGATGCATTAATGGAAACATTTATACCGTGCAATTAAAAGTGTCTGAAGCATTTGGTATTCTAACCTTATGAGGAAGTCAAATAATAGAAAGAAGAAGTTAAAACTTCTGGCTTTCTAGATACCCGAGTGTTAGTTGTTCCTGGGTGTTAATAGGTTTTTTTTTGATAGATTGCTGGTTAACACCAGTTATAACAGGCAATACTGTGGCTAAAAAGCCTTTCTCGCCTAAGCAAGAGAGGAAAAGGAAAGCAAGATTACATTACCTTAAGAAACCAACTGAGAGAACAGCTTTCTAGAAGACAGAACAACATAGGCAGGTAGAAAAACATGCTGCGACACCATTCTAGACTGGAACGTATCACACTTTCAGCTGCCTCAACCCAATCAAGCACTTTCTCTTCGAAGAGCAGCCTGTTCCTGTAGTTCCAGATTGCTCCAATCGTGTGAAGGAAAGTAGAGAGCCACAACAATTTATGTTTGCGGCGCCCTGCAACTCCTTGCCATGCTTCGAACAGAGCCCTGGGCGATTGCGGGAAAACAAATTGCACACCCTACCAGCCTATGAGAAGATACCATAACTTACGAGTCTTTGTGTAGTGAATAAAAAGGTGGTCTGTAGTTTCAATTCCGGTCCGGCAGAAGGCACACCACAACTGGCTGAGAGGGAACATATTGCAGGTACAACACCGATCTAGCACCCCACTTGATTTATAGAGGCGAACTTCTGATCATTGACAAGGAAGAGTCTCGGAAAACAATCTTTCAAGGCTTAGGAGCCTATCCAGACATCGTGCCAGAATCGTATGCGGTCCCCATTCATAACCACCCATCGAAACGTTGGTTTCCATAATCGTATTATTGTTCCACATAACAAGGAGCCCGGCAGAAAGACCACTCACGGAGACTTCAATATAGTTAGAGTTGCAGCGCCGTCCCCAGAGGCCGAAATTATCGTCTACCGGTCGAGATCTGTGGGTCTCCATGTGTCCTATGAGATCCGCTTCTAACTCCTGTATTTCTCTTCTTAAAATGGCCCACTTCTCTCGCCGGTTGATTCCTCTGATATTTTGAAAGCAGACGGTTTGTCAGGATGCGCCAGGCTTTGCTTTTTCTCTACCAGCTTACTGAGACGAAGGATTTGGCTGAAGTTGTGAAGGGCTACATCTGGATCAGGGTAGTGGCAATTTATGCTTCTACCAAAATCCAAACATTTTTGGGCAGCTGAGGTTGTTAGGCTAACACGGAGTAGAGAAGGAGGGGTTTCGAAGGCTTGTATGTCTTGGGTTTGTGGTGAAAGGAAGACTTCAAGGTTGATTTCTGGGGACTGAGGGGAGAGTGGGCTGTGAAAGTAAATCGGTTGGGTTGGGCTTTGGGCTTGTGGTTGCGATTGAAGGTTGCTATGTGGAAGGGGAAGGGTTTGGGATGCGGGATTTGAATAGAGAGGATTTTGGGCTTTGGGGGTGGGGGTGAGAGAGATGAGTGGGGTCTGGGGGGAGAGACAGGAGGGTATGGGCTTTTGTCAGTCAGTGTCGGGAGTGTGTCTGATGCGGGGATGAGGCCTGAGAAAAGTGGGTTAGAATAGTAATGGTTGCGACTTTCACTTTGCAGTGCGGAACATTGGGGAGCGAAAACGTCAGTCGGCATCATGGCAACCGATTCACGTACCACCGGGGGGGGAGCGTGACAGACAGTAGGGGTGATAGGTCCGAGGCAACTGTTAGAATTTGGCGAGATGACAACCCAATAATAAATTCTGGCGCGATGAAGGAGATAACTTGTGGTGGGATGCGTTGGGGAAAGTGCGGTGTCTCTCCAGAGGCTAAAACAATTGAGCCCATCATGTCTTTTCCTATACCCGTATATATTACGAAGTTTGGGAAAATTTCCAAATTGCCATTAGCTCTTGTTGCTGACCGGAGAGACGTCATTTTGTCATTGGAAGTCTCAGCCTGGGTGTAGCCGGCGTGCTTTTGTGGTTTTTCAGACGACGTTGGAAAGGACATGGCTGCTCCAACGCCTTTAGTGTCTGCGCTATCTAGTGGTTCTGATGAGGAGTCCGATTGGTTGTTTTCCTGGTAGTGTTGCGAGAGTTCCTCAATCCAGTATTCAATAATGCCCACGTTGTAGATGTTTCCGTCCACTTCTACTTGGATGTCCTCATTGATAATAGACATACGTGTAGTAATAATATGAGCTTGGACCTCCAAATGCTTCGGAATTTTTTCCATGTAGGAGCAGATCTCTGTGACTTCTCCCAAGTGCCTTACTATCTTCCTAACCGAATGTTCAGACCAGGCTTGTAATGGGATGCCCCGAATTGCGATGCTGGTTGGCCTAGCGGTCAGGTGGTCCGTAGCTTGCCATCCTTTTACTTCCCAGCCATATTCTCCTTGCTGGTCGGACTTCCTGAACTCCTCCATCTTGTCATGGGATTTAAACACTACTACATACTTAGAGCGAGCCAAGCATGTTATTTCCTCGATGTGTGGTCCCTAGTAAGAGAGGTTATTTTTCATTCGTAGAGGACTGGTGAAATACCCCTACTTAATTAAACATTGATTAAACATATAATCAATTAAATTAAGGCCAAAACATGCCTTAAAAATAAATTAAACACAACAATGTTTAGCATAAAGTAAGAATTACACCCTTTAACCTTTTAGGGTGATTAAATATCCAAACGAACTCCGTTTGACCTAAAATTTTGACCAGAGCCTTATAACTTATAAATGAATATATTAAAACCGTTTCCAAGGGAAACCAAGCTCAGGAACTCATTGGAACACAAAATGTGTACTAAGCTTCCTTAAAGCACATTTTTGTGAGATTGTCTCCAAAATGAGTTTTATTTGATTTTAGGGTCTTGAATACCCTTAAATATACTAATGTGGCATATTGTACCACATTAAAATTCATAATTCTAAATTTTTCAAAAAAAAGCAGAAATATGTGCATTGGTTAGTGAATAGTAACCAAATAGTGCAAAATAACACTTAAACCTCTTAATCTTGTTTATGGTCAACATGCCACGCTTGACCTTGGCTATTGTTTTCCGCCAGTTTAAGGCTTATTTCCAAGCCTATGACCGTTTCCATTTGCAAGTAAATATGAGTCACCACTTCTTACTTTATCAAGGTAATGATGACCTTCTTTTATAACATTAATTAGTCAACATATTTTGCCACCTTGTTTACCATTACCGCCTGCTTTGGCATGTTAATCTTATCCTCTTCCAAGATCTGTACACCTGCAAAAAAAAGAAGCCACCGATCATTTGTAACATATATTATAATCAAACAAACTCATTCTTCCTACGTACTAATACTTCCACCGCTTGCATCTTGTACGATCCTCATCTTTTCCTTTCAGTCTCTAAACAGCTGTCAAAAAAAAAAATAAACCACCGAATAGCATGCTATAATATGAGTATTTATGTGACATACTTAACATATGCATCATGGCAAATGGAACTTGTTTCCCACCGTAACAGCTACTACCCATTTCCTATATTCCTTATCTACTTCTGCCAGTCTTTATGGGTTGCTTCACCAGTAGGGAAACCTCCTAAATATCTAACCAAGTGTCATCCCATGTGTTGACTAATTCTATGACCTTTTACCTCTTATAACCGGTTTCTACCTTCTTCCTTCTCATTACCTTTCTTTCATCTTGGACCGTGAGCTCCAGCCCTCCCTTTTGCTGCTCCAAAACCGAGAGGAACACCCAACTTCCATGGCTGCTATCTCCTTCCTTAGGTAAGCTCTCATGGCATGTTTATATCCATTATTCTCCTCTCTTACTCCTCTCTTCAAAGAGCTCATTAGTTCTGACTTTTATCCAGCAAACAAAACACAGTTGGTGTGTGAACTAAGGGAGTTTTACGGCAGAAAACATAAGAAGAAGGGGAAGCTTACCTAGCTAACTTCTTATGGTAATAAACAAGCATTTTCCAAGCCAAAATCATCTTCTCTATTTACGGTAGTATACTACCAGTTTTTTCCCCATGCTTTCCTCAGCCTATTCACGTCATTTTCATGTACTTATTCAGCTCATATAACTCATACTTTCAAGGCCTAGCAAGATCCAAGCATAAAGCCCTTCACTCTTAGTCAATTCGGTAAGGTTTTGGCCATGATTTTTCCTTGCTGCTACCGGTTGAGTATACTGGAATAAATGGAAGTTTAATACCTTGTTTTACCGGTAATATGTACTGGTATTAGTGGTGGTTTAACACTTTTATTTTGCCACAAAAACCAGGCGTGAACAGCCTTGAAACCATCTTCAAAAACAAGGTAATGGTCATGCTTATACTAAGCTTAAATCATCACTTA
>CM041776.1:82338478-82497387 GCA_023374045.1 Limonium bicolor | reverse complement strand
GTATTTGGGCCGAGGGTGGTCTTGGGCCAAGTGTGGGCATACGGGCTTGGATCATGGGCTTCGGACCACGGTCTGGACTTGAGCTGAGATGATTTGGGCCGAGATGGCTTAGGCCGGGTCGATATGTAATTGGGTCGTGGGTTTTGAGTTTCGGGTCATGGATTTCGAGTTTTGGGCCACGGGTTTGGGTTCGGGCCGAGATGGTTTGGGCCGAGAGTGGTCATGGGCCAAGTGGACTTGGGGCCGTTTTTTTTGGGTTGTGGGCCGTGGGCTTGTATACGGGTTTTGGGCTTTGGATTTGTGGGCAGCAGACTTTTGGGTTTGGGCTTTGTGGGCCGTGGGTCTAGACTCGGGTTTGGATTGTGGGCCATGGGTTTAGACTCGGGTTTGGGCTTTGGATTGTTCTTGGGCCGAGATTTGGACTTGGGCCGAGATGATTTTGGCTTCAATTTTGGATTGGGCTTTGGGCCTGGTTTAGGCAGTTGGGTCAAGTTTGAAGAAATCAGAGAAAGTTTTTTTTTGTTGACTCAAAGTCAAAAAGAAGGAAAAGTTTGATGACCCTGAATAAAAAAGAATAGAGAGACAATTTGAATTTTCATTGGATCGAACACTGTTTCGGAGGTGAAGTTGACGACTAGGTGCTCATTTTTATCAAGCTGGATGTACAATTTTTTATCTTATTAAAGGGATGGTTTGGAAAGTCTTATAATAGAAAGGGTTGTTCTCACCGTCCGGACTCTACGGCCCGTTTGAGTGAGACAAGCCCTTGATCCTAAAAGCTTTTCTAAAGTGGGCCTCGAAGGCCCACTAAAAGGGGTCAACCTAATGGGCTATCTAAGGCCACCTGTCCTAGCCTGGTTTGGCTAGTTATGGGCTGAATCTGAAAAGGATTAAATTTGGGCTGATGTTTATGCAAGCCCAAACAGAACCAGTCCATGGCAAGGAAAATGAATCAACCACATAACGAACAGATAGCTATGAACTTCAGAGATTAAATAAATGAACAACACGCATGGGTATGGATTTCGAAAGCCATCAGAATTACAGATATGTATAAGAATGAATTTCAGAACCTGTCTAAGTAAAGTAAATTATATACATGCAGACATGAATTCCAAGAACTTAGGTTATACACATCCAGAGGGAGTTTCAGAAGCGGTATGATATACACATGAAAACGGATCCTAAAGTTGTCTAGATGTCAAACTCAGGTTTTATAATTCTAAACTGCTCTAGCGCTCCAAAGCGAAAACATCAGTGGGTCTGAATGTAGGGTTGCTAACCGGTTGTTACCTTTCCCTATTATTTATCTTTCAGTGGCCATACAATGGTAAGCACACAGTGAACAGTTATATACAAATCTATCATGAATTCTGAAATGACTAGTAACTTACAACAAAGCTTAATCAAGCCTAACAGTCCTGTCTAAAAAAAAAGACATGCTCGGTGGATCCTAATGTAGGGTTACTAGCCATTTTTGAAATTTCCCTCAGAGTTGCCATGTCATTGCTTTTTATCAGTCAGTTCATCAACTCATTCTTTTTTTTATATCAGACCATAAGTTCGAAGATTAATCCATTTCTCTAACCTTTTACACACAGAGAGTAATGAAATAAGCTGGAACTGAAACAACAAACCAAACCACAGTTAATAAACTGTACCCAAACATCAGGGACCCAACATGATCACTTTTAATCAGTCTATCACTAAACTAGAACGAAACAGATAGAGGAAACATCATTATATACATCTTGAGCCAGAAAACAATGCGCATCCATGGGCACAAACCAAACAGACAGAATAGGACTGAGGTTAAGAGTTTGTGTACCAGAGGGGAGATAATCACACGTTTTTCCTGTAGGAGAAACCGAACAAGCAACGCAAAGACGAAACAATAAGCATTTTGGGTCAGTTCATCAAACAAACATTTGAGTCGGTCAAAGCAAAGGAAATCAGTTAAAGGGTGACAGAAGCTAGACATAATGCGATATTTCAAACCCGGAGAAAGGCTCCTCCTATGTCGTTTCAGTCGTCGAGTGTCAAGTAAACATTACCCATCCTGTTCGAACACCAAACTAACAGGCAAAACACTTGCAGAAAATTCAAGGTAAGGATCAAGTATTATCATCTTGTTAACAACGGCAGATATCTCTCAGAACAAGTCTCAGCGGGAATCTAGATCTCCCGCAGAGTAATTCAACGGCATGAAAGAGGTATTAACAGGGAACGAATGTGAACAGATATAACATATGGGTCTCATAGCCTGTTCGACTGTAACAAAAGAGGCTCCACATTGAATGTTTACTCACTAACGAACCGGGCTAGCAAACTGGTCCGAATTTGGACTCGATATTCTGTCCGTGAACTTCTATGTTCATAACAGATCGGGTACTCATCCAAAAGAGCGTTCAAAGTAGAGGAGATGAGACGAGAGTGAGAAACAATAGAACAAAACAACAAAAAAAACGAATGGAGTAAGGGACGATGGTCTATGTTTGAGGATTTCCTCCAAAACCACATCCACTTCTCCCATAATTGTTCTGGGCACAGAGTTTTTGCTTTGCTGAAAAAAAAAACAAAACTAAAGGTAAACGAAACGTTTTGTAGAACCAGAGGCATGCGAAACAGGCATTCGAAGCTCTGGTTCCCAAAATCTCGAAGAACAAGCAAGAGGAGTGAGGCTAGGAATATGGGGGCTGGTATCGACATCGGAAAATCGTTTCCGGAAAAAAACCATGCCTCGCCAATTCCTTTTAGCCAGTGCCGAAATGGCTCAACCGACAAGTCCGATGAACAAGTGGAAAACTAGAAAAAACAACGACAGAGAGACCCATATTCGAAGGGGAGATGGAATCCAGAAGGCGCTTTCTCTTCAGAACCGAAGCTTACCTACTTACTCGCTGAGTCGAATCCGAAGGAGGGTCAGGGCGAGATTTCTGATGGACGATGACGTGTGGGGTGTCGACTGAGGAGTTTTTCGGGGCGATTCACGACGGGAGAACCAAAGAGGGATCGGAGATTGAAGGAAAAAAAAGCTTCTGGGTTTTCTGCTCGTTCTTCAAACTCGAACTGGGAATATCAAACGTAAACAGAGAAAGAGACAATCAGAAGAAAAATCGGGATCAATGCCGGCTTTTCAAAACGTGAGTCTACTGTGAGGTTTTTTGATTGTTTTATACTGGGAGGGTATACAGATGTCAAGCTAGGGTTTCTTTTAGATTGTTATGGGCCTTAGTAAGGGATAAAATCGGACCCAAAACAGGGCTTGGGCCGCGAGCCTACTACTGTAGAATGAAAGGAAAAAAAAAGAGAGTTAGCATAAAAAAAACACCTCCACCGAGTTTCGAACTCGGTACCATCAGTTTCCTAACTGAATACCCTTACCAACCGAGCTATGCTTGCATTTGGTATACAGATGCGAGGAAATTAGACAAATCTTATGTTACGATCCAGGGCAAAACAAGGAAATGTTTTCTATTCTCGCTAAGAATCAAAACCGTGAAGTGTTTTTAAAACAAAAGAAATGTATACAAGATGAAACGGGCTAAAACGGATTACGATAAAAAGCTCGTGCTCCCTTTCCCATAGGAATGTGAGATTTAAATGTTGGAAAAAAGAAATTCCTTTAGTTGAAAACGGGGACGACCGCCTTGTTTCTGAAAGCATGTTCAAATTTGAATTTTTGTTTTAAAATAAAATGGGTGAGAATTTTTGGTGTCTACAGTCGGCTACAACATTTGCCTTCCCTTCCTTATACTGTAAGTCGATGTCATAGTCTGAAAGAAATTCCATCCATCTTCTCTGTCTCAAGTTGAGTTCTTTCTGAGTGAATACATACTGTAAGCTCTTATGATCGGAGTAGATGGTGATGCTTACCCCATAGAGATAGTGTCGCCATATCTTCAAGGCGAAGACAATGGCTCCTAACTCTAAGTCATGTGTCAGGTAATTCTCCTCATGCTTTTTCAGCTGGCGGGAGGCATAAGCAACTACCTTGCCATGCTGCATGAGCACGCATCCCATTCCCTTGCCTGATGCATCACAGTATACCTCAAATCCCTCTGTGCCCTCTGGAAGAGTAAGGATGGGCGCTGAGGTCAATGAGTCCTTTAGCTTCGTAAATGATAACTCGCAGTCGTCTGTCCACACAAACGGTGCATCTTTCTTCATCAGTGTAGTCATGGGCTTAGCAACTTTTGAGAAGTCCTTTACAAATCTCCGGTAATAACCGGCTAGGCCAAGAAAGCTCCTAATGTCGGTAACAGTCTTAGGCCTAGGCCATGATCGTACAGCTTCAATCTTAGAAGGGTCAACTGAAATACCTGCGCTCGAGATGACATGACCAAGGAATGATACCTGATCTAGCCAGAACTCACACTTGGAGAACTTCGCATACAGCTGGTTCTCGCGCAGTGTCTCAAGTACTTTCCTCAAGTGAAATTCATGCTCTTTTGCTGATTTGGAATACACAAGGATGTCATCAATAAATACCACAACTGAAGTATCCAACTGCTCACTGAATAGTCGATTCATGAGGTCCATGAATTTAGCTGGTGCATTTGACAAACCGAATGGCATGACTGTGAATTCATAGTGGCCATATCTGGTACGGAATGCCGTTTTCTCTATGTCCTGCTCTCTGATAGCAATCTGATGATACCCAGAACGAAGGTCGATCTTGGAGAAGACTGAGGCTCCTTTCAGCTGATCAAATAGGTCGTCGATGCGTGGCAATGGGTATTTATTCTTAACTGTGGCCGCATTCAACTCGCGGTAGTCAATACAAAGTCGGAGGCTACCGTCCTTCTTCTTCACAAAGAGGACCGGTGCTCCCCAGGGTGATACGCTCGGGCGTATAAACCCTTTGTCAAGTAACTCACGCAACTGCTCTTTCAGCTCTGTCATTTCAGCAGGTGCCATGTGGTACGGTGCCTTAGCAATGGGACCGGTACCTGGCAAAAGATCAATCTCAAACTCTACTGCTCTCTGAGGTGGCATGCCGGGTAACTCCTTAGGAAACACATCAGGATACTCAGATACAACCGGTACATCATCACTGAAGTCTGGATCTCGCTCCAGGTCTTGTACATAACACAAATATACTTCCTTACCCTTCCTGAGTTCCCGGTACATGGCCATGGCAGATATAACTGTGGTCGAAGGCTCTCTAGGTCTCTGGCGGTAAGATACTGTAACCCCAGAAGGACTCTTGAGCAGCAAACGGTGCTCGGCGCAGAGGATTCTACCCTTGTGCCGCTCCAACCAATTCATTCCGATGATCAAGTCGAATCCCAACCCATTGAACTCGATGAAGGAGATGGGAAACACTTCATTTTTGATTTGGATTGTGGCTGATTTGTAATACTTGGTGCACTGTACTCGCTCCTTCGATGGGAGAGTAACCAGGAAATTAGGGAGCTCATCCGCATCTAGCTTCAACCTCTTCACAAAAGACGGTGATACAAAGGTGTGAGAGGCGCCGAAGTCGAATAACACATTGGCTTCAATGCCATTCACTTGGAAGGTTCCCGTCAAGATGGTGCCGCTTTTACCGGCTTGTGCTTCGGTGAGGATGCTCAGGATACCTTCGGTACCGAGTTCACAACCTGTTGAATTCACAAGTGGTTAAGTAATGATGGTGGACACAAGTGGAATTTAAATCAACACTGCTCTTTATTGATAAACCAACCATCATACATGCCATGTCTCTAATACACGTTACTAGTACATTACATGATATTATGGATTTAATACTTCCTAAAGGTAAGGTTCAGGCGTCCTGGTTTCATGTGTGTGGCATTGATTATTGCCGGTGGTGCCGTATTCAGCTTGATCTTGTTGATACCGTGATACAGCATCCTAGAGTTTCCACCCATGATGAGGACATCTCCTGATCTCAATACCAATTTCTGTGCGAGGTCCACACGCTTCTACTCGCTATACAAAAATATGGCGTCATCACCAATGGACCAAGACACTACGGGCACTCCTTGTTCAAGAGATTCCGATGTCTCGTCCTTGTCTTGGTGTAACCCAAGTCTTCCTTCTTTCTCATAAAAGTTGACAATACAAAGGTCCGCTTCAAGTGCGGGGATCGGATCATACTCACATTGTTGTGCAATTTCTACTGCTTGTGTGACAAGTGTCTGAAATTCTGGAGGTATTGTCGGTGGCGTCGTTCCGTCATGTGTTCGTGTCTCTTGGTATGTCTTGGTATAAGGATTCCAATCCTTTCCCAAGCACATCATCTTCAGCTTCATCTTCGCTCCACCGGGGAATTCGGGTGTATAAAATCCTCCTTGACCCGCTCCTAGCTCATTGCATCGTCGTATGATTGAAATCTGTGCTTCAGGTGTCAGGTATTCCTTTAATAAAATCATACCTGGTCGGATGACCTGACACTGCTCGCTGGTGTAGTAGTGGTTGGTGATGTCGATCTCCTCATGATTCAGGGTTACCGGTATCGGATAACAGATACTAAAGCTTCCTATGGTTATAAATTCATTTACGGTGAGTACTAGTTTCAACTAATTCATTTCATGCTCATTACATACTTCATTTCATTCAATCATGCATTCATTCAGGTAATTGCTCTACTACTTATTCATACTACTTCAAGGATTAAAGGTTCAGATAATTACCTGGGCCGGACTTAGAACCGGACCCATCACGGTCTATGACATGAAGGACAGGCTGCCTCTGAGGCGCACCCCTCTGAGGACCTCGGGATCCCTGTCCCTGTGGTGTCTGCTGGGCCGGTGCATCGCCAGATGCAACCTCCTTGCCTTCCCTCTGCTTGTAGTTTTGGAAGTTCCCCTTTGGCTTCCCATTCTCTGGGCACTTGTTAGCTGTGTGTCCCAGCTTCTGGCAATTGTAGCATTTGATATCTCTCCCAAAGCAATCCTTACCAGGATGGTCCTGGTTGCACTTCCTGCACACATATGTGCGGCCATCGGAGAAGGTTTTGGTGAAACCGGAGCCAGAACCTAAGGTTAAAAGGGTTAGCACATGTGTGCGTGGATATACTAGATATGATACTTATATGAATACAGTTAGAAATAGAAGTTTACCCCTGGGTGGGAGTGATCTCAGTGGCTTCGCAGCCACCGGTGCAGATGAGCCTAGCTGAAGAAGCTCAACCGGGCTGCCCTTCTCAGCATGGGCACTGCTCTCACTAGGGAATTTCTTCTGGGATTGCTGAAAGAAACGTCCCTTCTTCTTTTTCCAGCTCTTACCCTGGTTCTGCTCCTCAGAACTGGTGTTCTTGTTGTTAGCCTTGCGCTTCAGCGCGGTCTCTTCATCCCTCAGCTGGCAAGTGATCTCAACGCGAGAAGCCGCGTGATAACACTCCTGAAATTTCAGGTATTAGCCGGGATTCTTATTTAAGAGAAGATAAGGAAAAGATTCGAGGAATTCAAGGAATTCAAGGAATCGAAATGATACTAAGGGTCAAACTGATATTTACCTGAAGGGAGGTAAATCGTGTATAGCCCATACCGTACCTAAGGCGATGGCTCAGACCGCCATAGAAGCGATCGACCAACACCTGGCCGGTGTACCCAAGGTCGGGTAGAAGACGGAGAATAGAAGTGAAGGTGCGGTAGTACTCATCGACAGACATCTTCTCTGTCATCCTCAAGGCATCCAGCTCTAGCCTTTTCTTTGTCTTTACATGCTCGGGGTAGTATTTGGATCGGAGGAGAGAGGCAAAGGACTCCCAATCAAAGGTGGGGTCATCAACATACTCGTGTTTGACTAGTTTCCACCAATCCATAGCAGCATCCTTCAGATAGTAGGCAGCTACTCTCACTCGAACTCCAGCAGGAGCCTCGAGGGTCTCAAACGCCGTCTCCATCTCGGAGATATAGGCCTCCAACTTAGCAGGATCGCTCTCGCCTCTAAAGCAGGGAGGACGGAGATCTGCGATAGCTTTTACCCAGTTCACTTCTCTGGGTGGAGGGGGAGGGATTGGCCCCGCTTGAGTCTGCTGGTTTTGTTGATTCTGCTGCATAGCTTGTATCACTTGTGGTAGCATCTGTGCTACTGTGGCAGCGACGATCTCTGCTATCGTCTGCGTGCCCGGTCCAGAGGCATCGCCTCTACCTCGGCCTCGGCCTCTTCCTGGCATCTGAATATTCAACAGTTACATTAGGCTCTGCAAGATATGACTCAGAGGTCATGGAATTTAAACAAGATATCGTTCTTAAGAATATCAAGGGTATCCATTGGTAACAACGGTAGTTCCTAGTTAGGTTTCTAAGTATTCGTCTTAAGACGGTTGAAATCCTAACTCGGTAATCCCCTATGCTCGGTAACTATGGACATCAGAGCGACACTTCGCTCTGATACCACTTTTTGTAACACCCTAACCGCTAATCCTATGCTTACCGTCCAGTCATCTCATTAATCAAAGCTACACGCAGCGGAATTACTACTTACTACGGAGGGTGAACAATGCCGCTAACCGCCCATACGGCTAGCTAGGCTACTAATACTTACAGTGACGGTCTGATGAACATAATATACCAAGCTACTGAAAACATTACTTACTGAATACAAAATGCCTTTCGCTTACATTAATGGATTACCGAGTATTTAAGTGTATTCAATTACATCCCACTTTCAACTTTCCAAAAGAATGAGTTTTCTACCTGCTACTCATCTATACCAATCATAGGCCTTTCTCAATATACCAAAAAGGTGTACCCCATGGTACACCGGCTATCAACCTAAGCCATGTACTACTTAGTACACCAATCATAATATCATTGTTTACAACTCAAAAAGAAGACAAGAGAAATTAAGCTTCAACTCTCCTAGTCTTCATCCTTCACGAGTACCTGCGTGTAGTAAAAACATCGCCCCAAGGGGCTCAGCAAAAGCTGCGCATAAACTCCGCATATACCGCGTGCTAACAAGGGCACGCCGACTATTTGACGTCCACTAAACATGCTGTTCATTTATTACATACATACATGCTTTGCATACAACATACATGCTCATACAATACATTATACAATCCAAGGCAACAATACAATATCATACACCATACTTACCTTCTCAAGGGTTAGCCAAATTGAGCATCCGGGTTAATCGGAATGCTATTTACTCTTTTACTCATTTCACTTTACTTACTTACACTTACTTATTTTTCCTTTACTTACTTACTCATTCTTACTTACTTGCTTATACTCAAGTTAAGTCGGTGTGACCTCCGGCCCGGGGACTACACCGTCCCGCCACCGGGATTTACTTGACTCACCAATCCGGGATGCTACCCATTTAAGGGGTTTGGGCCGCGGACCAGTTTAAGAGTCAGGAATCGGATCCAACCTCTTGTGTCTCCTCATCCTCACGTGTGGCCGAAAATATATCGGACTTCTACTCATTCCAATTTAATTACCAATTTAAGTTAGATTGGTTAGCTTGTTAGGAATAAGTTAAAAGTCCAATAACAAATAATTATCGGTCACAATACATCAACACATACATACACACATTCATTATCATCCATACATTTCATGAATTATACAAACTGAGTTTAAAGACAATATCAACAACATACAACACTACATATTCACAAGTAAGCAATATAACTCCGATTCGTGTATTTATCTTTTTGGTGATCAATTAGCACACAACACACAAATCAGAGTAACCAAGGTAGCATACGGGGCATGAGGAATTCATACCGTTCACCGTTGTACTCGTATCCCAACTTTCCTCCGGTGTTCACAATCCAAGTCCTATGATATACATAACATTACACAAGCGATCAGCTAAGATTAACCAACCTTACTTCGTTTCTTAAATTTTTCCCGGTTCATACTTATTAATTCGAGTTGTACAAGTTCATCCGCTTTACATACTTACTAATTCTTACTTATACAATTTCATTTCCATTCTTTACCTACTTCCCATTCTTATTCTAGCTTGTTTATACTCCTAATGACTCTTATTTATGATTACTTGAGTCTTAAGTAACTTATACAATTATACCCAAACAATGCCTTATCTTACAGCCCATTAAAATTCCTCTCGGGTGAAATTGGGTGTTGGTCCGGGACCTTGTCTAGGTCCTAAGTCCCGGACCTACTCATTTCAGAACTCTCGGCTTGTTTTTTTTGTTGTGGTCCGGGTCCTTATACTTAAGGTAGTCCCGGACCATGTGTTGTTGAATCTCGACTAGTTTTTGCCCAGTGGTCCGGGTCCTTACACCAGAGGTAAGTCCCGGACCCTTAACGATTTACAAACTCTCGGACAGTTTTGGAGGGTTGGTCCGGGTCTTAATGCAGGACCTAGGTCCCGGACCAACTATGGTCTGCTACGAACGGAAATATTTTCCATGCTCTGTTTCATTCTCTTCTTCCTCTAATCAATTCCTAATGGTTTCCAATGTTCATCTTACATGCTTAACTACTTATCCAAGCATCTAGCTCACCTAGATTCCTCACCAAAATCAATTCTCTCAACCTACTGCTATCTCACCATTTCCACTATTTTACTTATTTTCTTCCTGTTGCAGTTCTACCGAATTGCTGCTGCTGCTTCTGTTTCATTTTCATTCTTCTTCTACAATTGCTACCAGCTTCTAAGTGACATAGTTTCTAGGTAAAATTTGCCATAGTTTCCCCTATAATCTTACATTATCCTCACATTAATTCATCCATAATCAAAATCGGTTCCAACCTGCATCATTTTATATATATGCATTTGACAGTTTACAAGTATATATGCATCAGTTCACTCACGTTCACAGCAGCAGCTCATTCCTCTATGTTTTGACAGATTTCAATTTATCTCCACAACTAATGCTATCAATACTATTATGCTCATCTGTTTTTACGGTTACAGTAGGTTCACATGTGTTAAATAGTATACTTATACATACACACACTCACACGCATTATGTACAAAATGAACAGAGGTAACTCTTTACCTTGTTTTTGCTTCTGTTTTGTTTTCTTCCCTTCCTCCTTTCTTCACCGGTTGTAGTGTTTCACAAGTCTAATATCATAACCCACAAATTCAATACCAAAACTAACCTAACATTATTTACGGTTAAATATAAGGTTTAGGGTTTAGAATTTCCTTTACCTCTCAAGGGTGTAACAGAGCTTGGAGTGGTTCAAGAACAAGATTCCCACTCCACCAATGAGCCCAAAATCGGCTGGAACACAAGGAGTAAACAAGGGTTTTATCTCAGATTTCGTTTTGCCTTTGAAGCTAGAAGAAGATGAAGTTTTTGAGAATATTTTTACCTTACAAGAACAAGAAGAAGGAGGACCTTATAATGGTAGTCTTGAAGCTCCAAATGGGGTATACCCGTAGAAACGAAAATGCTCTTTTCTGGATTTTGAAAAGAGAGGATTGTTGCTCTTTATGAGGGGATTACAATGGTGTAATTTTTATGATTTTTGGAAGAGTTTTGAAGAAGTTACAAAGGAGAGAAGGTGAGTTTTTGTGTGAGTTTCCTTACTCTTCCATGGCTGTTCGGTGGTTTGGAGAAGAGGAAGGAAAAATTTCAGGGAAAGGAGGGAGCTGCTACACGTGAGAAGAGGAAATGAGAATGGGAGAGAGAGAGTGTGAGAGTAAAATATGTTACTTTTGATTTGTTATTGCTTTTGTCTTTTGTGAGTAAAAAGGCATAAAGAGAAGTGTGAGGGGGACCAAAATCGGACAGCATACAGACCCATGTGGGTTTGAAAATTCTTTTTACATTATTGGACACATAAGTTTTGGTTATTTATGTTTCTACCCCACAACTTCCCGTTTTTGACAGTTTTTACTAATTTCTCGTTTTATTGATTTTCATTGGTTCTAAGGCTTCACTAATATTTATTAATGATTATTTAATTACTTATAATTATTACGGGTCTATTTAACCCGGTTGAAATCGCGTTTTCTCGGTGTCCTCGAAAAGCGCGTTTTAGGATTCGTTTGTGTTTTTAATCCGTTTCAAGGATTCGTTTTCTTCGGGATTTGTTCCCTAATATTTATTTAGACTTAATTAAGTTTCTAAAATTATTCATTAGCCTAATTAATCACTATTTCTAATTTCGAGGTATTTCAATAGTGTGATACCCAGTGTAGGGGTCACCTCCCACATCGATCGGGAGAGAGCACGAACCATGCCTTATAGGTGTGGGGATACTCTTCCCTTGTGTGAGGCCTTTTGGGGATGGTACCCCGAGAACAAAACCGTGCGGGCTGCGGCCCAAAGCGGACAATATCACACATGTGGGTTAAGACTGGGCTGTTACAGATGGTATCAGAGCCAGGCCCAGGTCGGTGTGCCAGTAGGGACGTTGGGCTCCCAAGGGGGGTAGAGTGTGATACCCAGTGTAGGGGTCACCTCCCACATCGATCGGGAGAGAGCACGAACCATGCCTTATAGGTGTGGGGATACTCTTCCCTTGTGTGAGGCCTTTTGGGGATGGTACCCCGAGAACAAAACCGTGCGGGCTGCGGCCCAAAGCGGACAATATCACACATGTGGGTTAAGACTGGGCTGTTACAGTAAGACTGGATAGAGGAGTGGTAATATCTACCCCCTCGCCCACCAGTTGTAACACCCCTCTCGATAAACACGTAATAATCACTCACGTTAACAGAAAGTAAATACGTCTTACAGCGGAAGAATGTCAACAATAACTCTCACTCGAGTGTCACCTGCCATTACTCGCCCATGCGAGTAACGAAGCAGAAACTAAACCAACAACAAATAAACAACACTACAAACCGCTGTGACAACGAGATAACTCCTATACATCATACTAAGTCCATCTCCATAACGTCGTCAAGTGAGCGTCTACCCAAATCCCAAATAAATACAATTGTACCGTCATACATCCACAGACTGATATCGTTATACAAATAAATTTCATGTGCGGTAGTTAAAGTAAATCCTAACTACCCAGTTCCCGCACTTGGCTTCAACGTAGATCAGCAACCTGAACAATGAGTGTAGTCTCAGCGATAGACACTGAGTATGCCGGGCCTGGACCCTATTGGTCACTTGTCATTTTTAACCATCTTGATATTAGATTGGTTTCATGCCTTACCATTTTACAGATATAATTAATATTGTACAAACATGCTTAAATACATAACCATCCATCCAATCCAACATCCATAAATAGATAACCATCCATCCAATCCAAACATTCATTAAATATCACGACAACAGTTGTATAAACTAGTGTATCAAATTATAGTATTGTATGATCGCCGTAGCGAACGTCTTCCTTAGTTAATTTAATTTGGCCTTCAAGGCCCCGTCCATCCAAACCATGTTTAATTAATTACCAGTTGGGCGTCATGTTGGGACAACCCGATAACCTCACCAATGGACAGTAGTCCTCCCGTACACACAAAGGTGCTCATTTCGCCAGAGGTCCGGAGGCCCATAACTATTCACTTTGCCTCGTAAGGCATCCATATAAAGGCCGTAGCCACCTGACCCACGATCCAAATAGGGCTCATTGGGTAAATACCTAGAGCGGAACCCGATTGGGTACCCCTCAGTGATCACAAATGCGTAACCAAGTAGTTCGTAAACTACCGGGATTCCTCCCCTCAACTCATACCAACTATCTCATAATGCTTAAGATAAACTCTTAGTTTTATAGAGAATACAATTTATTAATTAGCTGCCCAATGGGTCTCATGCATACCTAGAAGTAATCTAGGTTATATTCATGTTCGAGATCCATGCTTTAGAGACCGACAATGTCGCGACTCATACCTAAGTGTTTTACTTAGGTTACCTTATACTTAATATTAATACGAAGGGTATTATATTAAGTAACCATCATGCCATCACATTGAACGCATATGTATGTTTATATAAGTCGATCTATAGTCGACGTAGTGTTAGTCCCGTAGGACGCTCGTGCATAATTAAATAATACAGTAACACACATAACCACATACACGTATCCACACACATAACACACAAGTTATATATCAACCAAATCCGAGCCCGGGGAATTCCTCAGGACAACCCGGATCAAACCCCTTTACATACCGTACACCTTAGACCAAGGATGCGCAGTGTAGACCACTAAGCTTCTCGAGCGCGCACGTCTGAAAGGTGATCTAAAAATACGAAGAACGCTATATGTCAATCCTCATGACAAAGTGACTCGGTATTTCCGAATAACGTCAGTAACCCCGATATTTCAACAGTTACTAGTTAAGATATCGTTATCCTTAAAACTCCTTACTCGTAGTATGTATTAATATTCGGTTTAACAAAGATGTCGGTTTTTATACGAACGTCGTAGTTAACGTTTTCAAACGTAGGAATTATTATTATTATTATTATTATTATTATTATTATTATTATTATTCCTACCTGTAGTATTTTATAAGTGTTACGCTTTACGTAAATTCGTTCGTTCACGTACATTTAATTCAACTGTTACTTCGCATGCATAGGTACAATAAATTACCTTAAAGTCGATAAGGGCAAAAATGTGCTCTAAGCTTCGGATAATCTTGGTAAAGACCTAATGAGCTTACCAAGACCTTATTTATATGTTAATAGAAATATTAAACCAATTACCAAAGAAAACCAAGCTTGAAAACAAGTTTAAACACAAAATGTGCTTTAAGGAGCCTTAAAGCACATTTTTGAAAAATTATCTCGTAAATGGGTTTTGAATGGCTAGATGTCCATCATTACTCTTTAATTAACATGTGTACTACTTAGTATCACATTAGGAATCCTAAAACATTGGGAAACTAAAAATTTCACAGTTATGTGCCTTGTTTTTATGAATAGTGACTTTTATAAGCTAGTTTGTAACATATGTCATATTAAGTAATTAAATGAGTTAACAAAGACCAAAACACCCCTAAGTAATATATGGGGGCCGGTTTTTGTAAGGTGAGTCACCACCACTTGCAATCAAATAAGTGAAGGAAGACATAAAGTAAATACTATACTACTTTATAACATAATATCTCAATAATACTACTCATTCAATCATTCCTCTCTTGTTCCACTTACCTCCACCGATTTCTTCATCTTCTCCCAAGCCTCCATCGGTTTTGCTACAGAAACAATGTCATTCTCCATCTTTGAATGCTTGTAACTTCTAGCTCCATGATCCAAATTCAATTTCAAGACCACCATTCTTCTAGTTGGAGCAAGCTCTACACTTCTATCTTTTCAAATCTTCAAAAGCCTCATTTCGGTGCCATGGAGATTCTCCATTGAAGGAGCTTGAGCTCATGTTTTCATGCCTTGTTATACTCCTTTGCTTCAAGGTAAGGAAAGTCAAAGAAAAACTCATTTCCTCTTGTTTATGGGTTGTCCGAAAATTCACCAAGTGTTGGTGTCTTCTCTTGTTCTTCCATAGCTCCATTCCAATCTTCAAAGGGCTAGGAGGATTCCTATCTTGCCACTTGTTCAAGTTCTCTTTCAAATTCCAAGGTAATCATCAAGTTCTAGTGTATTAAAACACTTATGTTAACCTAGGGTTTGTAAATGAGTTTAAGCATGAAGCTTGAATGCTCATTGGTTTATTTGTGTGTTGGCTAGAACATTGACAAGTAGCCAAGTCCTCTTGCCGATTTCCAACCAAGGAAGAACAAGAGTGTTCAAGTAAAAATCTTGAAAGAAAAGAGGTAAATGTGTTAACCTAATGTGGTTTAAATGCCTTAGGAAAAATTGAGCTTGAGATTGTTTAAAATACCTAAAGAGCCAATGGGAAATGAGTTAGTAAAATGCTCTCACAGAGTTTATTAAAGGCATATGTGATGTTGGGTGTATTTGCAGGTAACAGGCAATATTATGTGGAAATTCAGTGTTTAAGGTTTATGTTATTTAAGGGCCTAAGTGCCAAGCAATTTAAGTTTATGCACTATATTGTGATGTAGTGTAGCTTGAGGTTTAGTTGTGTGTAATGAAGGTGTCTTTGGTGAAGGTGTATGTCTTTGGAGATTAATGGGTGAAAAACCATGTGTTTGTGTACAAGGATGTGTATTGAGTGATTAAGTGTTCTTGGGTTGTATTAAGGTGAAAAACTGTAGGTTTTGGTGTGAGGTAATACAAAGGAAGCTATGGCAAAATTTGGTTAATGAACAAGAATTTTTAAGTGTTTAAAAGATGTTTGGAAGATGATGTTGTGATGGTAAGGAAACATTTTGGTATAGAGGTCATTATAGGTGAAACACCACTTAGAAAACCAAAGGAGAAATGTTACAAGTGTTAAGAGATTTTGTAAGAAAAAAATGAGTGACAAGTTGAACAATGTTTTAAGGTGAATCAAAGTGATATTTTGGTATTAGAATATGCCTAAGTTCATGTGTGAAGGTTGGGTAATCAATGCATGAAGATAATAGATGAAACAAGACTTGAAAATGTCAATTTGGGAATTCTGTTACAGTGGTCCGGGACTTAGGTTTTGGAATGGTGTCTGGACCATATATGAAAAACTGGCCGAGAGTCTACGACTGTCTTGGTCCGGGACTTGGGGTGAGTACAAGGTCCCGGACCACCCTGTCAAAACATGCCGAGAGTTTCTGTAAGTGTTGGTCCGGGACTTAAGGTAAGGACCAAGTCCCGGACCACTCTAAAAATGTTGTTTAAGGTGTGAAAATGATGTGTAATGATGGGGATTGATAAGTAATGATGTTATAAAAATGTTGAGGACATGTTAGGTGAGTTATAAAGACAACCAAGTGGGTGAAAAGTTGTAATAAAATGTGAAAGTAAAATAAATTAAAAGTGTCAAGTTATTTAACTAAGTTTATGGGGGTAAGTCAAGGGCTTTAAACTTTAAACAAAATTAAGTTACCCCGATGTTAATAAAAGTAAATGTAATGTTACCAGTTGTTCGAGAACAGTTCAAGGAACTTAAGACGACACGTTAGAGTGGACGTTGGTGACAGGTATGGTTTTCTTGCAACCTGTGTCCTACCGGATTACACCGGCTTGTATGCCAATGTGTTTTCTGTATGTTTGCCACGTTGTAGATAAAACATGTAATGAGTTTACAGTAATTCATATATGTGGCGTGTTTAGTTCCGATACCATTTAACCTCGAAAGTGTTAACCCTTAGCTAACTGAGTCTAGGATCACATGAGAGTTTGGTACTCGGATTAAACGACCCGAACCGTGGGGCGTTCTAATCACGGCTATGCGTGAGTTAATTGTGTGATATGTGTATGTGAATGTAGGGATCCCCCTTGTATGTTTAACCCAAAAGTAATATTGTATGGTGTGTAAGTACGATAGACTCCGTAGTGGAGTTCTAACGAAAAATTAAAAGTAAGTATGTACTAACAGTAGTGAGGAATCGGTTAGGCGGTCGCGCGTTGTTTGGGAGTGGGTATCCTTTTTAGCTTACCCTTCTCTCTGTTATGGTTGTTTCCCTCACGGGGTATGATCTCCCATTAGCTTATCCCAAAGCTTAGCTATTCTGACTTATGATCGGTTTAGGGGGAACATGTGTTTGTGTGGTGTGTTCGGGTCACTAAATCCGATCCATCTTTAGGTAAGTACTCGTCCGACTATTAGGGGCGGTAATGAGTGTTGTATAACAAGCTTAACATGGGGGTGATATCTTTCCCTAGGCTCACCAGTGTATTAACTATGTTTGGGCCGGTTCCTAAGAGATCCGTACCCGTTATGTATGTGTTATTGATATATTGCAAAGTTATTACGATGTGATGTTATATGTGCTTAGAAGTGAAATGTGAGGATCATGGATATGATTCCTAGTATGTAAAAGAGACGTTTGTGGAAACCCGATAGTGGGTATGTGCCGTCTATTGGAGTAATAGCTCCGTTAGAGGAGAAATACTATAGGGTTGAAGAACTCATGGAGTGGGTTGTTAAGTATAAATGTACTGTTGTTTTGAGCCCATTATTGTGTAACGTATTGTGTTTGTAAGGTTGTGATCTACATGCTTGATTTAAATAATCAACTGCATGCTAAGACGACAAGTAGTTGTGCGTGGCCCGGTAGATTGTGGGCGGGCGCCCCTGGGGGGCCACCCTTCTTTCCTTTTCTATTTCAGGTAAAGGAGCTGGAGCCGTTCGAGAGTAGGACTGGGTACGGGGGTTTAGTTGTGCGTACGGGTAATTGATGTAATTACTTGTAATCTGTAGGTGTAGTAAGACCGAATTGTTCTCGGCATTAGTTGTAAATACTGGTACAGTTGGAAGGTATTTGATAATGAATGTTGGTAGTGATAAAGGAGACGGTATTGTGTAGTGCTCGGGGATCTAGTCCATCAGACCGATACAATTGTGTAAATGTTAGCCTTGTTAGCCACGTGGGTCGGTTAACGGCGTGTAACACCAATGAGTTAAGTAACGTGATGAGGTATATTTCCGCTGCAGTTTGTTGTTAAGTATGTGTGTTGTTAGTTTGGGGTGTTACAAAAAGTGGTATCAGAGCGAAGTGTCGCTCTGATGACTGAATTACCGAGCTTAGGAAGTACCGAGTTAGGATTTCAGTACATGTGGGTTAAGGGATGAGTGATAGCGTGAGTGATACGCTAGTTAGGAGAACTAGTGAATATTGGAAACCTACCATATACATCCCACCCTCCACAATCCCTGGTTTATAACTTGGGAAAGAACGCCAGAGAGATGAAAGTCCTCTCTTACTCGGAATACGACTGGCTGTATTTAAATGTCCTTTAAGTACGGAGAACCTGTCATACGGTAGATTCCGAAAGGTGTGAATCCGAAGACGGTTCCCATTTAACAATGATGCCGCATGAGGTAGCGAAAAGTGAAGAATCTTGTGTATAAGAAAATAGAATTTCCAGCAACCGGATCGACATGCCGAGCAGTCGAGAACAACCAGCTTGCAAGGCAACAAGCGTGCAACAGGCAAGAAGTGAGGAAATGAAACCCGAGACAAGTGTTTACGGGACTACAATGTTAACTAATATACCAATGGTATACCGACCGAATAAGGAACTACAACGTAGTATGAGGAGGATGTAAATTAAGTAAAAGGAGTCTCCCAGAATGGGAAACACCAGTTAATGGTCATCATGTGAAGACAGCGAGAAGTACCCAGAGGATTTATTGTTAAGACTGTGAGATCAAGTAAGGGCCAGCAAGGCCACTAATGTCAGAGTAAGCGGAAACAATACCGCAACAATGTTTATTGAACCAGTAGCCAGTTAGCATGGCGCACTTGCCCATGGCAAGTGCCGCTATAACAAGGTTGTACGGGAAACTTTAAACAACTACAGGTACTTAGTAAAGTACCGTGAAGTTAAGTAAAGTGAGACCCATAGTTGTGGAAGGGCTTAGCAGCCGACCCTGCAATTGGAAGTACACCAGTCAGCAAGAAAGCTAGACTTGGCTAAAGCAAGGAAAAGTTGTGAAGCCACGAATTATTCTTTTAGACTTAAATGCATCTTCAAAACCTTTTTAAAACCAAATTTTCTTTCAAACACCATTTATTTCCAACTTTCCTTGAAACCAGACCAGGAGACCTACACCGGCCCTCAGTGCCACATGGTAGGTAAGTTATACCCAGTGACTTTTAAATAAACCGGATGGAAACCGGTAAAACCAAGGTAGAAACCCGAGGGAATGGATGGAGACCATAAAAAAATACAATAGTGGATAAACCTTCCCTTGATTAAGTCGGGAAGCCGGAATGCATATTATCACAGGATAATATAAGGAGTTGACAACAGAATACTTCACCTAGGCGCGTGACGGACATACGAGTGTACCAACCGAATTGTGGGACGAGCACTCCGAGAGGAGCTTGTGGGCCTGGCAGACGTTTTATAGGTTAACCGGTGGGTAAGTAGCAAGTATCAACAGGATACCCCACATATGTATACGAGTGGAGTCGGAAACGGGAAGTAGCGACTCCTATACGGACCGAAGTAAAAGTCAGACAAATAAGAAATTACAAGAATGGTGGAAGTAAAGGAACCAGTAAGGTCAATAAGACTACAAGAATCAGTGAGATCATTTAAGGAAACGTTTAAAGGTGAACAAGTGCGAAGTGACAGTGGTAAATAAGGACATGGAATATGTCTTAAGAATCCTGAAGGATGAATGTTATCTGGGAGTAAGTACCCAGCCTAAGTTAAGTCGTCAGGAGGAAGTTCGGACATCCGTAAGGGACACCCCACTGAAAGGCATAAAGACCTGTCATGGAGCCCAATACCAAACTGTAAACCGTTGTATGGTTTCGAAGAAGTAAATGAGTGTGAACAGCCTACAATGAGCGGAGCTCGAGGCAATAGGCTTATAAGCCACAAGTAAAATATCATAAGTGAATTTTGTTGACTACGGAAGTTTATGTTATATAAGTAAATAAAGCGGATAACGAACCACTGCTTTAAGAGTGGGGACACCTCTTAGTATTGTGAAACCGCCAGAGCGGTAGTGGTATGGATTATGTTCAGGGAATATGTTAAGAGTTAACCATGTTGTTACTACCCAAGAGTGATTTGAGTAGTCGTATTACAAAATGAAGTGTTCGTACCAGCTGTGGAGACCGAAGAATAAAAAGTCGAATAGCAACCACCAGAGGGGTGTGATGCTAAATGTATAATGAACGACGCTCAAGGAACATAAAGACTCGAAGAATAGAGTATCCAGTAATCAGCCAAATAGATGGCGAAACACAGTGTAATGGCAGAAGCTAATATAATAGCAGATGTAGTGTGAGTCAATGTTATACAATGAGTAACCGCACGGTGCGCAGTAAGCGACCGTTGCATGAGTGTTGTTAAATAATAAAATGGCCAACAAGCACAGTCATGAGTTAGACACAATAAACACGTAAGATAAGTGATGACATACAGACTGGGCAACAAGCCAGTACTTGATACTATGTGATAAGGAGTACAGTGTGAATCCCTTACAATCGCATAAGAGATTTACTGTCAAGAGTTTACGCCTCTGCACTCTGTATGACTGAGCGTTTTGGTATTGCTCTTGTACCGTAATGATCGAGTGGGATAGCTAGAAATTCGGTAGATGCCAATTGTGGTAGAAGTATAAAGAGTATTATAACGCGGTAAGGACCGAGGCATAGGAAATGCAAGGTCGTACCAATGGAAGGATACTTAATTCACAATAAGTGACTATAGTTACACCGTATGTTAGATGTTGGTATGGAATATACAACAGTTGTTGGAAATGACTGAGAGAATACTACATAATAAGTAGTAGCTCAAGTTCAACCGACAGTAAGTCGGAAGAAAATCAAGTAAATCATGGTGGAACACAGTAAGTTATCATGGAAATGGATAGGAAGTTGAAACTCACCGAGTTCGCTCATGGTAAGAAATACCACGCGTCGGTTGAGAAACCGTTATTACCTAAATAAGGGTGCTAATCGGGAATGTACAATACAGTAGGAATAATGTATGAACAACTATGTTCTAAATTACCAAGAATCGCATAGCAGAAACTAGTGAGCCAGCGATTCAAGTGCTGTATGTACATTGTGAATATGAGTGAATGGCTAGTTAGTAACGCCTAGAAGTTTCACAGGCCAGAATCGAAACTGGTTATGAATTAAATAAACTCTAAAGAGAATTCTTGGTTAGGGACTAAACCGCCAATATGGCTAAGATCCTCAAACCGGAATACATTGATTAAAAACCGCGTGGAGATTAAACACTTCATGACGGTAAAATGTTATAACACAGTGAGTAAGTGATTGATTACGTGGGCGTAATCCCTTTTAAGGGGGGTAGAGCGCAAAACCACTTAGTGTCTATTACCGTACAAGTGTACGTGAACTATGGTGTACATAGCACAAAATAAGTTGTTTTGATGAGTGGTGTGTGTGTTACATAAACATACACATTCATTCATGGTTTAATTGTGGTAATTACGCACAGAAGATGCGAATACCATTGTGATGAATGTGTTAGATGCGAATACCATTGTGATGAATGTGTTTATTTTGGTAACAGTTGTGTGTGAGGGTACAAGTGGGGGAGTAAAGAAACTCCCGGGGAACTAAAACCCCGATAGTATATGTTCATATGATACTAAATGTAAAACTGTGGTTGTATTTGATAAAATATATGTATATGTACAATATAGTGATCTATGAAAGGGTATGAAACCGACATAGAACCTAGTGAGAATAGATTCCCTAGGTAACTGGATTAAAGTGAATGGAGATAACTGATAGACGGAGTTCTATCCTTTGGAGATGTAATGACTATGACTAGAAAAGACAAAAGATAGAAAATTGGAAATGAGTGATTTATTTGATGCTTGAAAATGAAGTGGGAGGTGGAACTTGATTTGCATGCGATCAAGGGAAGCCGAACACAAATTGGGGTGGAAGGATAGTTCAACATTGATGCTGATCACATCAGGGTTGGATGATTCTTGAAGCTCCCTACAAGTGGTCACAAATAACCACGCTGGAAAGGAATAAAGAACATAAGTTGGACTTGGAGTTGTATGTGTTTTCAAAAGGATTTTGAATCGGTATTTATAAAACGTCGATAGATACCTTACATAGTTAAGTTCTCTTGCTTAACCTCACAAAGGAAATTTAAATTTAAGTGATTGTTTTGACCTCCCAAAGGAACGGGGACAATATGTGTCCATCACGACCGAATTCTGCGGGGGCACAGTGTATGTAAAGGAAATTTTTAGTTGCTATACATGCTAAGACATGTTGTGTGGAATGTGTAAAAAAAAATGTCATTTGGACCTTGAGTCATAACGTGGTTAAGTCCGAAGTGTTATGTTATCAAGACCTATGTGTCTAAAGGATGTTATGTTATCGAGACCTATGAGTCTAAATGTTGTTGTGTTGCCCAGACGTGAGAGTCTAAGGGTTGTTATGTATGTGCAAATGTTGTTAAGGTACCCGGACCATTAAGTCCGAGGTTACTATGTAAGTATGTTATTGATGTATGGATGTGGATATGTTACTCGGACCGTCAAGTCCGGGACTGTGATGTAAAGTATGTTTGGTATGGAAGTGTTTTATTATACAAGTAATTTCCGTATTCTAATCCAATGATATGTGGGAAGTGTGAACTTCGGGGACGAAGTTCTTTTAAGGGGGGTAGATTGAAATACCCCAAACCTTGATATGTTGTTTAAATGTTAAGATATGGTATAATAAGGCTAAAAAAAGTGCCTTAGAAATATTAGTGAACAATTTTAACCATATAAACACAATAATTACCTTAAAGTCGATAAGGGAAAAATGTGCTCTAAGCTTGGGATAATCTTGGTAAGACCTAATGAGCTTACCAGACCTTATTTATATGTTAATAGACATATTAAACCAATTACCAAAGAAAACCAAGCTTGAAAACAAGTTTAAACACAAAATGTGCTTAAGGAGCCTTAAAGCACATTTTTGAAAAATTGTCTGTAAATGGGTTTTGAATGGCTAGATGTCCATCATTACTCTTTAATTAACATGTGTACTACTTAGTATCACATTAGGAATCCTAAATCAATGGGAAACCAAAAAATTCACAGTTATGTGCCTTGTTTTTATGAATAGTGACTTTTATAAGCTAGTTTGTAACATATGTCATATTAAGTAATTAAATGAGTTAACAAAGACCAAAACACCCCTAAGTAATATATGGGGGCCGGTTTTTGTAAGGTGAGTCACCACCACCTGCAATCAAATAAGTGAAGGAAGACATAAAGTAAATACTATACTACTTTATAACATAATATCTCAATAATACACTCATTCAATCATTCCTCTCTTGTTCCCACTTACCTCCACCGATTTCTTCATCTTCTCCCAAGCCTCCATCGGTTTTGCTACAGCAACAATGTCATTCTCCATCTTTGAATGCTTGTAACTTCTAGCTCCATGATCCAAATTCAATTTCAAGACCACCATTCTTCTAGTTGGAGCAAGCTCTACACTTCTATCTTTTCAAATCTTCAAAAGCCTCATTTCGGTGCCATGGAGATTCTCCATTGAAGGAGCTTGAGCTCATGTTTTCATGCCTTGTTATACTCCTTTGCTTCAAGGTAAGGAAAGTCAAAGAAAAACTCCATTTCCTCTTGTTTATGTGTTGTCCGAAAATTCACCAAGTGTTGGTGTCTTCTCTTGTTCTTCCATAGCTCCATTCCAATCTTCAAAGGGCTAGGAGGATTCCTATCTTGCCACTTGTTCAAGTTCTCTTTCAAATTCCAAAGGTAATCATCAAGTTCTAGTGTATTAAAACACTTATGTTAACCTAGGGTTTGTAAATGAGTTTAAGCATGAAGCTTGAATGCTCATTGGTTTATTTGTGTGTTGGCTAGAACATTGACAAGTAGCCAAGTCCTCTTGCCGATTTCCAACCAAGGAAGAACAAGAGTGTTCAAGTAAAAATCTTGAAAGAAAAGAGGTAAATGTGTTAACCTAATGTGGTTTAAATGCCTTAGGAAAAATTGAGCTTGAGATTGTTTAAAATACCTAAAGAGCCAATGGGAAATGAGTTAGTAAAATGCTCTCAAAGAGTTTATTAAAGGCATATGTGATGTTGGGTGTATTTGCAGGTCAAAGGCAATTATTATGTGGAAATTCAGTGTTTAAGGTTTATGTTATTTAAGGGCCTAAGTGCCAAGCAATTTAAGTTTATGCACTATATTGTGATGTAGTGTAGCTTGAGGTTTAGTTGTGTGTAATGAAGGTGTCTTTGGTGAAGGTGTATGTCTTTGGAGATTAATGGGTGAAAAACCATGTGTTTGTGTACAAGGATGTGTATTGAGTGATTAAGTGTTCTTGGGTTGTATTAAGGTGAAAAACTGTAGGTTTTGGTGTGAGGTAATACAAAGGAAGCTATGGCAAAATTTGGTTAATGAACAAGAAGTTTTAAGTGTTTAAAAGATGTTTGGAAGATGATGTTGTGATGGTAAGGAAACATTTTGGTATAGAGGTCATTATAGGTGAAACACCACTTAGAAAACCAAAGGAGAAATGTTACAAGTGTTAAGAGATTTTGTAAGAAAAAAATGAGTGACAAGTTGAACAATGTTTTAAGGTGAATCAAAGTGATATTTTGGTATTAGAATATGCCTAAGTTCATGTGTGAAGGTTGGGTAATCAATGCATGAAGATAATAGATGAAACAAGACTTGAAAATGTCAATTTGGGAATTCTGTTACAGAGGTCCGGGACTTAGGTTTTGGAATGGTGTCCGGACCATATATGAAAAACTGGCCGAGAGTCTAAGACTGTCTTGGTCCGGGACTTGGGGTGAGTACAAGGTCCCGGACCACCCTGTCAAAACATGCCGAGAGTTTTCTGTAAGTGTTGGTCCGGGACTTAAGGTAAGGACCAAGTCCCGGACCACTCTAAAAATGTTGTTTAAGGTGTGAAAATGATGTGTAATGATGGGGATTGATAAGTAATGATGTTATAAAAATGTTGAGGACATGTTAGGTGAGTTATAAAGACAACCAAGTGGGTGAAAAGTTGTAATAAAATGTGAAAGTAAAAAATTAAAAGTGTCAAGTTATTTAACTAAGTTACGGGGTAAGTCAATGGCTTTAAACTTTAAACAAACAGTTACCCCGATGTTAAAAAGTAAATGTAATGTTACCAGTTGTTCGAGAACAGTTCAAGGAACTTAAGACGACACGTTAGAGTGGACGTTGGTGACAGGTATGGTTTCTTGCAACCTGTGTCCTACCGGATTACACCGGCTTGTATGCCAATGTGTTTTCTGTATGTTTGCCACGTTGTAAGAAACATGTAATGAGTTTACAGTAATTCATATATGTGGCGTGTTAGTTCCGATACCATTTAACCTCGAAAGTGTTAAACCTTAGCTAACTGAGTCTAGGATCACATGAGAGTTTGGTACTCGGATTAAACGACCCGAACCGTGGGGCGTTCTAATCACGGCTATGCGTGAGTTAATTGTGTGATATGTGTATGTGAATGTAGGGATCCCCCTTGTATGTTTAACCCAAAAGTAATATTGTATGTGTGTAAGTACGATAGACTCCGTAGGGAGTTCTAACGAAAAATTAAAAGTAAGTATGTACTAACAGTAGTGAGGAATCCGGTTAGGCCGGTCGCGCTTGTTTGGGAGTGGGTATCCTTTTTAGCTTTACCCTTCTCTCTGTTATGGTTGTTTCCCTCACGGGGTATGATCTCCCATTAGCTTATCCCAAAGCTTAGCTATTCTGACTTATGATCGGTTTAGGGGGAACATGTGTTTGTGTGGTGTGTTCGGGTCACTAAATCCGATCCATCTTTAGGTAAGTTACTCGTCCGACTATTAGGGCGGTAATGAGTGTTGTATAACGAGCTTAACATGGGGGTGATATCTTTCCCTAGGCTCACCAGTGTATTAACTATGTTTGGGCCGGTTCCTAAGAGATCCGTACCCGTTATGTATGTGTTATTGATATATTGCAAAGTTATTACGATGTGATGTTATATGTGCTTAGAAGTGAAATGTGAGGATCATGGATATGATTCCTAGTATGTAAAAGAGACGTTTGTGGAAACCCGATAGTGGGTATGTGCCGTCTATTGGAGTAATAGCTCCGTTAGAGGAGAAATACTATAGGGTTGAAGAACTCATGGAGTGGGTTGTTAAGTATAAATGTACTGTTGTTGAGCCCATTATTGTGTAACGTATTGTGTTGTAAGGTTGTGATCTACATGCTTGATTTAAATGAATCAACTGCATGCTAAGACGACAAGTAGTTGTGCGTGCCCGGTAGCATGTGGGCTGCGGGATTACCATACCAGCAAAGGTGCTGAGCCCCTGGGGGGCCACCCTTTCTTTCCTTTTCTATTTCAGGTACAAGGAGCTGGAGCCGTTCGAGAGTAGGACGGGGTAGTTGTTGCGTACGGGTAATTGATGTAATTACTTGTAATCTGTAGGTGTAGTAAGACCGAAATTGTTCTCGGCATTAGTTGTAAATACTCGGTACAGTTGGAAGGTATTTGTATAATGAATGTTGGTAGTGATAAAGGAGACGGTATTGTGTAGTTGCTCGGGGATCTAGTCCATCAGACCGATACAATTGTGTAAATGTTAGCCTTGTTAGCCACGTGGGTGGTTAACGGCGTGTAACACCAATGAGTTAAGTAACGTGATGAGGTATATTTCCGCTGCAGTTTGTTGTTAAGTATGTTGTGTTGTTAGTTGGGGTGTTACAAAAAGTGGTATCAGAGCGAAGTGTCGCTCTGATGACTGAATTACCGAGCTTAGAAGTACCGAGTTAGGATTTCAGTACATGTGGGTTAGGGATGAGTGATAGCGTGAGTGATACGCTAGTTAGGGAACCAGTGAATATTGGAAACCTACCATATACATCCCACCCTCCACAATCCCTGGTTATAACTGGGAAAGAACGCCAGAGAGATGAAAGTCTCTTACTCGGGAATACCCGACCTGGCTGTATTTAAATGTCCTTATAAGTACGGAGAACCTGTCATACGGTAGATTCCGAAAGGTGTGAATCCCGAAGACGGTTCCCATTTTAACAATGTATGCCGCATGAGGTAGCGAAAAGTGAAGAATCTTGTGTATAAGAGAATAGAATTTCCAGCAACCTGGATCGACATGCCGAGCAGTCGAGAACAACCAGCTTGCAAGGCAACAAGCGTGCAACAGGCAAGAAGTGAGGAAATGAAACCCGAGACAAGTGTCTACGGGACTACAATGTTAACTAATATACCAATGGTATACCGACCGAATAAGGAACTACAACGTAGTATGAGGAGGATGTAATATTAAGTAAAAGGAGTCTCCCAGAATGGGAAACACCCTAGTTAATGGTCATCATGTGAAGACAGCGAGAAGTACCCAGAGGATTTATTGTTAAGACTGTGAGATCAAGTAAGGGCCAGCAAGGCCACTAATGTCAGAGTAAGCGGAAACAATACCGCAACCAATGTTTATTGAACCAGTAGCCAGTTAGCATGGCGCACTTGCCATGGCAAGTGCCGCTATAACAAGGTTGTACGGGAAACTTTAAACAACTACAGGTACTTAGTAAAGTACCGTGAAGTTAAGTGAGACCAGCATAGTTGTGGAAGGGCTTAGCAGCCCGACCTCTGCAATTGGAAGTACACCAGTCAGCAAGAAGCTAGACTTGGCTAAAGCAAGGAAAAGTTGTGAAGCCACGAGAATTATTCTTTTAGACTTAAATTCATCTTCAAAACCTTTTTCAAACCAAATTTTCTTTCAAACCCATTTATTTCCAACTTTCCTTGAAACCAGACCAGGAGACCTACACCGGCCTCAGTGCCACATGGTAGGTAAGTTATACCCAGTGACTTTTAAATAACCGGATGGAAACCGGTAAACCCAAGGGTAGCAACCCGAGGGAATGGATGGAGACCATAAAAAAATACAATAGTGGATAAACCTTCCCTTGATTAAGATCGGGAAGCACGGAATGCATATTATCACAGGATAATATAAGGGAGTTGACAACAGAATACTTCACCTAGGCGCGTGACGGACACTACGAGTGTACCAACTGAATTGTGGGACGACCGCACTCCGATAGGAGCTTGTGGGCCTGGCAGACCTTTTTATAGGTTAACCGGGTAAGTAGCAATGTATCAACAGGATACCCCACATATGTATACGAGTGGAGTCTGGAACACGGGAAGTAGTCGACTCCACTACGGTCCGAAGTAAAAGTCAGACAAAGTAAGAAATTACCAAGAATGGTAGAAGTAATGGAACCAGTAAGGTCAATAAGACTAAAAGAATCAGTGAATTCATTTTAAGGAAACGTTTAAAGGTGAACAAGTGCGAAGTGCACTAGTTGGTAAATAAGGACATGGATATGTCTTAAGAATCCTGAGGATGAATGTAATAGCTGGAGTAAGTACCCAGCCTAGTTTAAGTCGTCAGGAGGAAGTCTGACATCCTTGAACGGACACCCCATGAAGGCAAACGACCTTGTCATGGACCAATACAACCTGTGCCAAACCATGTAGTATGGTTCGAAGAAGTAAATGAGTGTGAACACCTATAATGGCGGAGCTCGAGGCAATAGGGCTTATAAGCCACAAGTAAAATGTCATAAGTAATTTTGTTGACTACGGAAGTTTATGTTATATAAGTAAATAAAGCGGATAACGAACCACTGCTTTAAGAGTGGGGACACCTCTTAGATTGAGAAACCGCCGAGCGGTAGTGCATGGATTATGTTCAGGAATATGTTAAGGGTTACCATGTAGTTACTACCCAAGAGTGATTTGAGTAGTCGTATTCAAAATGAAGTGTTCGTACCAGTTGTGGAGACCGAAGAAAAAGTTGAATAGCAACCACCAGAGGTGTGATGCTAAATGTAATAATGAACGCTCAAGGAGCATAAAGACTCGAAGAATAGAGTATTCAGTTCAGCCAAATAGATGGCGAAACACAGTGTAATGGCGGAAGCTAATATAATAGCAGATGTAGTGTGAGTCGATGTTATACAATGAGTAACCGCACGGTGAGCAGTAAGCGACCGTTGCATAGGTAAAGCAACAGCACAGTTATGAGTTAAACAATGAACATGTAAGATAAGTGATGACATACGACTGGGCAACAAGCCAGTACTTGACACTATGTGATAAGGAATACAGTGTGAATCCCTTGCAATCGCATAAGAGATTTACTGTCAAGAGTTTACGCCCCTGCACTCTGTATGACCGAGTGTTTTGGTATTGCTCTTGTACAGTAATGATCGAGGGGATAGCTAGAAATTCGGAGATGTCAATTGTGGTAGAAGTATAAAGATATTATAACACGATAAGACCGAAGCATAGGAAATGCAAGGTCGTATCAATGGAAGGATACTTGATTCACAATAGGTACTATAGTTACACAGTATGTTAATATTGGCATGGAATATACCACAGTTGTTGGAAATGACTGAGAGAATACTACATATAGGTAGTAGCTCAAATTCAACCGACAGTAAGTCGGAAGAAATCAAGTAAATCATGGTGAGTACAGTAAGTTATCATGGAAATGGATAGAAAGTTGAAACTCACCGAGTTCGCTCATGGTAAGAAATACCACGCGTCGGTTGAGAAACCGTTATTACCTAAATAAGGGTGCTAATCGGGAATGTACAATACAGTAGGAATAATGTATGAACAACTAAGTTCTAAATTACCAAGAATCGCATAGCAGAAACTAGTGAGCCAGCGATTCAAGTGCTGGATGTACGTTGTGAATATGAGTGAATGGCTAATTAGTAACGCCTAGAAGTTCACAGGCCAGAATCGAAACTGGTTATGAATTAAATAAACTCTAAAGAGAATTCTTGGTTAGGGACTAAACCGCCAATATGGCTAAGATCCTCAAACCGGAATACATTGATTAATAAACCGCGTGGAGATTAAACACTTCATGACGGTAAAATGTTATACGCAGTGAGTAAGTGATGATTACGTGGGCGTAATCCCTTTTAAGGGGGGTAGAGCGCAAAACCACTTAGTGTCTATTACCGTACAAGTGTACGTGAACTATGGTGTGCATAGCACAAAATAATTGTTTTGATGAGTGGTGTGTGTGTTACATAAACATACACATTCATTCATGGTTTAATTGTGGTAATTACGCACAGAAGATGCGAATACCATTGTGATGAGATGTGTGATTATTTTTGGTAACAGTTGTGTGTGAGGTACAAGTGTGGGAGTAAAGAAACTCCCGGGGAACTAAAACCCCGACAGTATATGTTCATATGATACTAAATGTAAAACTGTGTTGTATTTTGATAAAATATATGTATATGTACAATATAGTGATCTATGAAAGGGTATGAAACCGACATAGAACCTAGTGAGAATAAGATTCCCTAGGTAACTGGATTAAAGTGAATGGAGATACTGATAGACGAGTTCTATCCTTGGAGATGTAATGACTATGACTAGAAAAACAAAAGATAGAAAATGGCAAATGAGTGTATTAGTTGATGTTTGAAAATGAAGTGGGAGGTGGAACTTGATTTGCATGCGATCAAGGGAAGCCGAACACAAATTGGGGTGGAAGGATAGTTCAACATTGATGCTGATCACATCAGGGTTGGATGATTCTTGAAGCTCCCTACAAGTGGTCACAAATAACCACGCTGGAAAGGAATAAAGAGCATAAGTTGGACTTGGAGTTGTATGTGTTTTCAAAAGGATTTTGAATCGGTATTTATAAAACGTCGATAGATACCTTACATAGTTAAGTTCTCTTGCTTAACCTCACAAGGAAATTTAAATTTAAGTGATTGTTTTGACCTCCCAAAGGAACGGGGACAATATGTGTCCATCGCGACCGAATTCTGCGGGGCACAGTGTATGTAAAGGAAATTTTTAGTTGCTATACATGCTAAGACATGTTGTGTGGAATGTGTAAAAAAAATGTCATTTGGACCTTGAGTCCTAACGTGGTTAAGTCCGAAGTGTTATGTTATCAAGACCTATGTGTCTAAAGGATGTTATGTTATCGAGACCTATGAGTCTAAATGTTGTTGTGTTGCCCAGACGTGAGAGTCTAAGGGTTGTTATGTATGTGCAAATGTTGTTAAGGTACCCGGACCATCAAGTCCGAGGTTACTATGTAAGTATGTTATGATGTATGGATGTGGATATGTTACTCGGACCGTCAAGTCCAGGACTGTGATGTAAAGTATGTTTGGGTATGGAAGTGTTTTATTATACAAGTAATTCCCGTATTCTAATCCAATGATATGTGGGAAGTGTGAACTTCGGGGACGAAGTTCTTTTAAGGGGGGTAGATTGAAATACCCCAAACCTTGATATGTTGTTTAAATGTTAAGATATGGTATAATAAGGCTAAAAAAAGTGCCTTAGAAATATTAGTGAACATTTTAACCATATAAACACAATAATTACCTTAAAGTCGATAAGGGCAAAAATGTGCTCTAAGCTTGGATAATCTTGGTAAGACCTAATGAGCTTACCCAGACCTTATTTATATGTTAATAGACATATTAAACCAATTACCAAAGAAAACCAAGCTTGAAAACAAGTTTAAACACAAAATGTGCTTTAAGGAGCCTTAAAGCACATTTTTGAAAAATTGTCTCGTAAATGGGTTTTGAATGGCTAGATGTCCATCATTACTCTTTAATTAACATGTGTACTACTTAGTATCACATTAGGAATCCTAAATCAATGGGAAACCAAAAATTTCACAGTTATGTGCCTTGTTTTTATGAATAGTGACTTTTATAAGCTAGTTTGTAACATATGTCATATTAAGTAATTAAATGAGTTAACAAAGACCAAAACACCCCTAAGTAATATATGGGGGCCGGTTTTTGTAAGGTGAGTCACCACCATCTGCAATCAAATAAGTGAAGGAAGACATAAAGTAAAGTAATATACTACTTTATAACATAAATATCTCAATAATACTACTCATTCAATCATTCCTCTCTTGTTCCCACTTACCTCCACCGATTTCTTCATCTTCTCCGCCTCCATCGGTTTTGCTACAGCAACAACATCTCCATCTTTGAATGCTTGTAACTTCTAGCTCCATGATCCAAATTCAATTTCAAGACCACCATTCTTCTAGTTAGGCCAAGCTCTACACTTCTATCTTTTCAAATCTTCAAAAGCCTCATTTCGGTGCCATGGAGATTCTCCATTGAAGGAGCTTGAGCTCATGTTTTCATGCCTTGTTATACTCCTTTGCTTCAAGGTAAGGAAAGTCAAAGAAAAACTCCCATTTCCTCTTGTTTATGTGTTGTCCGAAAATTCACCAAGTGTTGGTGTCTTCTCTTGTTCTTCCATAGCTCCATTCCAATCTTCAAAGGGCTAGGAGGATTCCTATCTTGCCACTTGTTCAAGTTCTCTTTCAAATTCCAAAGGTAATCATCAAGTTCTAGTGTATTAAAACACTTATGTTAACCTAGGGTTTGTGAATGAGTTTAAGAATGAAGCTTGAATGCTCATTGGTTTATTTGTGTGTTGGCTAGAACATTGACAAGTAGCCAAGTCCTCTTGCCGATTTCCAACCAAGGAAGAACAAGAGTGTTCAAGTAAAAATCTTGAAAGAAAAGAGGTAAATGTGTTAACCTAATATGGTTTAAATGCCTTAGGAAAATTGAGCTTGAGATTGCTTAATAAAATACCTAAAGAGCCAATGGGAAATGAGTTAGTAAAATGCTCTCAAAGAGTTTATTAAAGGCATATGTGATGTTGGGTGTATTTGCAGTCAAAGGCAATTATTATGTGGAAATTCAGTGTTTAAGGTTTATGTTATTTAAGGGCCTAAGTGCCAAGCAATTTAAGTTTATGCACTATATTGTGATGTAGTGTAGCTTGAGGTTTAGTTGTGTGTAATGAAGGTGTCTTTGGTGAAGGTGTATGTCTTTGGAGATTAATGGGTGAAAACGTGTTGTGTACAAGGATGTGTATTGAGTGATTAAGTGTTCTTGGGTTGTATTAAGGTGAAAAACTGTAGGTTTTGGTGTGAGGTAATACAAAGGAAGCTATGGCAAAATTGGTTAATGAACAAGAAGTTTTTAAGTGTTTAAAAGATGTTTGGAAGATGATGTTGTGATGGTAAGGAAACATTTTGGTATAGAGGTCATTATAGGTGAAACACCACTTAGAAAACCAAAGGAAAATGTTACAAGTGTTAAGAGATTTGTAAGAAAAAATGAGTGACAAGTTGAACAATGTTTTAAGGTGAATCAAAGTGATATTTTGGTATTAGAATATGCCTAAGTTCATGTGTGAAGGTTGGGTAATCAATGCATGAAGATAATAGATGAAACAAGACTTGAAATGTCAATTTGGGAATTCTGTTACAGAGGTCCGGGACTTAGGTTTTGGAATGGTGTCCGGACCATATATGAAAAACTGGCCGAGAGTCTAAGACTGTCTTGGTCCGGGACTTGGGGTGAGTACAAGGTCCCGGACCACCCTGTCAAAACATGCCGAGAGTTTCTGTAAGTGTTGGTCCGGGACTTAAGGTAAGGACCAAGTCCCGGACCACTCTAAAAATGTTGTTTAGGTGTGAAAATGATGTAATGATGGGGATTGATAAGTAATGATGTTATAAAAATGTTAAGACATGTTAGATGTGATTATAAGACAACCAAGTGGGTGAAAAGTTGTAATAAATGTGAAAGTAAAAATTAAAAATGTCAAGTTATTTAACTAAGTTATGGGGTAAGTCAAGGGCTTTAACTTTAAACAAATGTTACCCCGATGTTAATAAAAGTAAATGTAATGTTACCAGTTGTTCGAGAACAGTTCAAGAACTTAAGACGACACGTTAGAGTGGACGTTGGTGACAGGTATGGTTTTTTGCAACCGGGTCCTACCGGATTACACCGGCTTGTATGCCAATGTTTTTTCTGTATGTTTGCCACGTTGTAAGATAAAACATGTAATGAGTTACAGTAATTCATATATGTGGCGTGTTTAGTTCCGATACCATTTAACCTCGAAAGTGTTAACCTTAGCTAACTGAGTCTAGGAATCACATGAGAGTTTGGTACTCGGATTAAACGACCCGAACCGTGGGGCGTTCTAACACGGCTATGCGTGAGTTAATTGTGTGATGTGTATGTGAATGTAGGGATCCCCCTTGTATGTTTAACCCAAAGTAATATTATATGTGGTAGTACGATAGACTCCGTAGTGGGTTCATAACGAAAAATTAAGTAAGTATGTACTAACAGTAGTGAGGAATCCGGTTAGGCCGGTCGCGCGTTGTTTGGGAGTGGGTATCCTTTTTAGCTTTACCCTTCTCTCTGTTATGGTTGTTCCCTCACGGGTATGATCTCCCATTAGCTTATCCCAAAGCTTAGCTATTCTGAATTATGATCGGTTTAGGGGGAACATGTGTTTGTGTGGTGTGTTCGGGTCACTAAATCCAATCCATCTTTAGGTAAGTTACTCGTCCGACTATTAGGGCGGTATGAGTGTTGTATAACGAGCTTAACATGGGGGTGATATCTTTCCCTAGGCTCACCAGTGTATTAACTATGTTGGGCCGGTTCCTAAGAGATCCGTACCCGTTATGTATGTGTTATTGATATATTGCAAGTTATTACGATGTGATGTTATATCTGCTTAGAAGTGAAAGGAGGATCATGGATATGATTCCTAGTAGGTAGTAAAAGAGACGTTTGTGGAACCCGATAGTGGGTAAGTGCCGTCTATTGGAGTAAATAGCTCCGTTAGAGGAGAAATACTATAGGTTGAAAGAACTCATGGAGTGGTTGTTAATATAAATGTACTGTTGTTGTTGAGCCCATTATTGTGTAACGTATTGTGTTGTAAGGTTATGTCAGATCTACATGCTTGATTTCAAATGTAATCAACTGCATGCTAAGACTACAAGTAGTTGTGCGTGGCCCGGTAGCATGTGGGCTGCGGGATCCATACCACAAAGGTGTGAGCCCCTGGGGGCCACCCTTTCTTTCCTTTTCTATTTCAGGTACAAGAGCTGGAGCCTTCGAGAGTAGGACGGGGTAGTTGTTGCGTACGGGTAATTGATGTAATTACTTGTAATCTGTAGGTGTAGTAAGACCGAAATTGTTCTCGGCATTAGTTGTAAATACTCGGTACAGTTGGAAGGTATTTGTATAATGAATGTTGGTAGTGATAAAGGAGACGGTATTGTGTAGTTGCTCGGGGATCTAGTCCATCAGACCGATACAATTGTGTAAATGTTAGCCTTGTTAGCCACGTGGGTGGTTAACGGCGTGTAACACCAATGAGTTAAGTAACGTGATGAGGTATATTTTCCGCTGCAGTTTGTTGTTAAGTATGTTGTTGTTAGTTGGGGTGTTACAATAGGTATGTGTTATAACCTATAGTTGCATGCATGGTTGCTGTTTATAACCTATGGTTGCATGCATTCCATGCAACGTTAATTTATTTTGCATGGTATATTACTATTCTTTAATATACCTTATATTATACAACTTCTCCATTATGTAACAAGTTGTATTCATTTAAAACCTTATGACTTTATAGTATATAATTATACTAATAAGTTAACATTCATTATTTACTATTGTATGGTTTGTAAACCATAGTATATATATGCATGTTATTTGCGCCAGCACATATATATATGTATACACATTAATTTCCAATGAAATAAGAAACTTTATATTATGTACATGTTTATTCCTTATTCAAGGTTTATTTAACCATTCCAAAATCTTATATTAACCATAGTGTTTTATGTCATTGTATACTATAGTTTATATCCTCATTTGATATATATAATGTTTATGTATATACATGCATGCGCTAGCATGCTAATTTATTTATAAGCTATACTTTTGACCCCATAATATTACTTAGTGTTACATATAGTATGACACTTTATATGTCATTAAACTTTATAACATATAGTTTTGGTAATCATTATTATTACCAAAAATAGCTTATATGTTTAACACACTTATTCCTCCTTATACTTATAATTTCCATTAATTACAATATACCCACATAACTTATACCATGTTATAAATCTCTTATTTTATAAGATCTAAACCTTGTAATAAAATATAATCTATAGTTTTACATTATTTCCTTTTAATTGCCGAATAGGCATGCATGTTATATTTCAATTTCTTTCAAATCCCATACTTTTTTTGAATATTACAATTTCACCACAATTTATAACATTCCATACTTATCATTGATTATAACATTTTAAATCATATAGTATGTATACTATATAGTTCAATATTTCCGAAAAATATCAAACAGACCCCTAGGTCCTGTTTTTTTTGTTTTAACCCTTAACTTTCCATATTTATACTTTTACCACAAGTCTTATATTATTTTTACATAACATATGTTATATTATCCAAACCTTATAATATTTATAACATATAGTTTGTATATGTCATTTCCTTATTATTACCGAACAGACCCAAGCCTGTTTGGTATATTACTGTTCCAGCAACCTTATTTCCATTATTTACACAATAGCCACATATATTATAACAAGTTGTACATATAGGTTATAGTATATGATTTTAATATTTATTATTCATATAACCTATAGTTTTGATAAGTTTAATTCCAAACAGCTCCCTTCTGTTTTTGAAATCCTATTCCGCCCACCACCATTTTCCTTATTTACATTTTGACCCCATTTACATGATATACTTTCATATGTCACAAAAACCATATATTATACGCTTTTATTAAAATAACCATTTATATAACTCCAAAAATTCCCATATTTTATACTTAGGATATAAATCATCATATTAACCAATCTATACCTCTACTTTTCGGTATTTGCATCTTATACCCCAAAATTTTCATAAATTCTACATTCCACCTATAATGTGTATATAAGTTCATAACTTAATTATTTATGACATTAAATTTCGTCAAACCTCCTAATATGGTCTATATTGACCTATTGACTTTCAGTTTGACCAGAAGTTTGTATATTACAGTTTGACCCCTATAATTTTTAGAAATTACATTTTTACCTTAAAACTTAATTAAATTTTATAAAATTCATAAAATAAGGTTTTTATTGTCTAATTTCGGCTAATGCCTATAATTAACCCCAAAAATCATTTTAATTACAGAAAAACCCCAATATTAATTAGGTAATGTTATTTATCATTTTAAATTCATTTTAAACTTAATAACCATAAATTAAATGGCCTAAAAATACATGGCCTTATTACAATAATTTGCATAGAATAAAATTACACATAAATATCTCACATAACATTATAATGTTACGGCTTGTGTTACCTATGCCCCCATAATTTTATAAATTATGTTTTTAACCCCTAATTAATTTCCTTGACCTTATAGGCTATTAATACACCAAGATAACTAACCAAAAATGTTATTAAAAATTTTAATACATAATTAAGTCTTCTAATACCCATAAATCCCACGGCTTGTATGTATATGCAACAAAATATCGTGAAAACTATATTATATTATAAGGTAAGTATTTCTCACCTTGCTTGTGATTTTCCAAGGTACCAAGCACACCAACACTCCTTATCACTCACGGCCTGATTTTTTTAACATAAGATTTAATTAGTTTTTTTTAGGCATTAATCCCTTAGCTTAGTATATACTCTTCATTAGGAGTAAAATACTCACTTTGCTATGGTTTAAAGCTTGGATCTGCTTGCACACTTTGTACAGAATATATTCCATGTTTCCAAGAGGGTTTCGACAGCAGTTTATGCAAGAAAAAAAATATATTAGTAGATATTATATAGGTAATTAAGTGATGATTTAAGCTTAGTATAAGCATGACCATTACCTTGTTTTTGAAGATGGTTTCAAGGCTGTTCACGCCTGGTTTTTGTGGCAAAATCAAAGTGTTAAACCACCACTAATACCAGTACATATTACCGGTAAAACAAGGTAATAAACTTCCATTTATTCCAGTATACACAACCGGTAGCAGCAAGGAAAAATCATGGCAAAAACCTTACCAAATTGACTAAGAGTGAAGGGCTTTATGCTTGGATCTTGCTAGGCCTTGAAATTATGAGTTATATGAGCTGAATAAGTACATGAAAATGACGTGAATAGGCTGAGGAAAGCATGGGGAAAAAAACTGGTAGTATACTACCGTAAATATAGAAGATGATTTAGGCTAGGAAAATGCTTGTTTATTACCTTAAGAAGTTAGCTAGGTAAGCTTCCCCTTCTTCTTATGTTTTCAGCCGTAAAACTCCCTTAGTTCACACACCAACTGAGCTTTGTTTGCTGGATAAAAGTCAGAACTAATGAGCTCTTTGAAGAAAGGAGGAAGAGAGGAGAATAATGGATATAAACATGCCATGAAAGCTTACCTAAGGAAGGAGATAGCAGCCATGGAAGTTGGGTGTTCCTCTCGGTTTTGGAGCAGCAAAAGGGAGGGCTGGAGCTCACGGTCCAAGAAGAAAGAAAGGTAATGAGAAGGAAGAAGGTAGAAACCGGTTATAAGAGGTAAAAGGTCATAGAATTAGTCAACACATGGGATGACACTTGGTTAGATATTTAGGAGGTTTCCCTACTGATGAAGCAACCCATAAAGACTGGCGGAAGTAGATAAGGAAGATAGGAAATGGGTAGTAGCTGTTACGGTGGGAAACAAGTTCCATTTGCCATGATGCATATGTTAAGTATGTCACATAAATACTCATATTATAGCATGCTATTCGGTGGTTTATTTTTTTTTTGACAGTTGTTTAGAGACTGAAAGGAAAAGATGAGGATCGTACAAGATGCAAGCGGTGGAAGTATCAGTACGTAGGAAGAATGAGTTTGTTTGATTATAATATATTTTACAAATGATCGGTGGCTTCTTTTTTTTGCAGGTGTACAGATCTTGGAAGAGGATAAGACTAACATGCCAAAGCAGGCGGTAATGGTAAACAAGGTGGCAAAATATGTTGACTAATTAATGTTATAAAAGAAGGTCATCATTACCTTAATAAAGTAAGAAGTGGTGACTCATATTTACTTGCAAATGGAAACGGTCATAGGCTGGGAAATAAGCCTTAAACTGGCGGAAAACAATAGCCAAGGTCAAGGGTGGCATGTTGACCATAAACAAGATTAAGAGGTTTAAGTGTTATTTTGCACTATTTGGTTACTATTCACTAACCAATGCACATATTTCTGATTTTTTTGAAAAATTTAGAATTAGGCATTTTAATGTGGTACATTATGCCACATTAGTATATTTAAGGGTATTCAAGACCCTAAAATCAAATAAAACTCATTTTGGAGACAATCTCACAAAAATGTGCTTTAAGGAAGCTTAGTGCACATTTTGTGTTCCAACGAGTTCCTGAGCTTGGTTTCCCTTGGAAACGGTTTTAATATATTCATTTATAAGTTATAAGGCTCTGGTCAAAATTTTAGGTCAAACGGAGTTCGTTTGGATATTTAATCACCCTAAAAGGTGAAAAGGTGTAATTCTTACTTTATGTTAAACATTGTTGTGTTTACTTTATTTTTAAGGCATGTTAAGGCCTTAATTTAATTTATTATATGTTTAATCAATGTCTAATTAAGTAGGGGTATTTCAGTCTACACCCCTTAAAAAGACTTCGTCCCGAAGTCGCTTTATTCAAATATGTGTGTTAATAACTACCCATATAATCCCATAATGTATATCTATGAGATATATCATTTACACACATTGTCTTGTGCTTATACAGCACATAGCCATCATTTGTGGCGTTAGTTCAAACATATGGATGTAGGCAATCCATCAGCACCATTTTCCTATCAGTTCTACAACCCTGACAACCTCCCCGAGGTGTCCCTACCATACCATCATTCCACATTCCATATCTAATGATTCATTTCGTATCTAGGCGATACCATATGTAATCATTATACAAAATAAAATAATTATATATATCATAAGCATCATAAAAAGTACTACACACATGGGTGTAAACACATCATCCAGATAGGTATCCCATAGGATACATACATACAAGTGCACATCACACAGAGACAAATCAATAACGTACGCCCACGTACCACACAACACCAACAAAACAACCAAACAACACCAACAAACAATGTATGCCCCGCATACCACCAATTCACTGTATGCCCCGCATACGAAACAAACCAACAAACAACATCGTATGCCCCGCATACCAACAAACATACCAACAAACTACTGTATGCCCTGCATACGAACGACAAAACTTAGTGCACACACGTGCAAAGCCAAGAGGCTCTATCCCCCTTAAAAAGGGTTACGCCCCTGTACCCCACAAGTATACAACAGCCGCTCAACAAGGAGCGCTGGATACTTGGCTCTCATAAAATTCTCCAACTCCCGTGTGGCATCCTCCACCTTTGGAGTGGATTATTCTCATATCAGAGAGATGGGTATGACTCTAGCCCCTCCGGGCTCTAAAACATATAGATGGTGAGGCACGTGTTTGTGCTCTCTCCTGAATTCGTTCTAATGGGCCCACTCGCTCCTTACAGAGGTGCAGACCCATGAACATAGGCTCAGTTTGCTTCTTTCTATTGCCGTATATCCTGTTATTTGGATTACTAGTGTATCTTCTCTTACTGATTCTCTGCTTGAGTTGTCATATGACATTGGATATTGTTTGATCTTAGTGCTCTTTGCACTTGACGTACTAGCCTTCATGTTTACTTAAATAAAGATTGTCATCCGTGTCTCCTGGTGGTTTTGTTCCGGAGTAACTCACTATTGTATTCTTTGATACTTGCTTCCTGTTGATATATTTTATATCTTCCCACGTGTCGGGTTGGCATTAACGTTCGTATGGTTCTTCCTGCTTTCTGCCAGGGAAATCCATATGTTGTGTTCGTATTAGAGTTCTGCAACTTCATCCTCCATTTCACATTATTCTATGCGAGTTTTACTCGTCTAAGTTCGCCCACGTATTTATTGTTGATGGTTGTTCCTATTGGTCGCTTCCGCGTGCACCACATTCCAGTCGATTTGACGGTTTGTTAGTTATCATAACTTTTGTTCCTTGCTTAAGGCATCTGCTAGTGTACTTGTTTTATCTTCCATAATTGCATAGTCATGCATTTATGTTCACATTATTTGGTAGACTTCTCTGGATTGCAAGAATTTGCTCGATCCTTATGAGGGTTCTACATATCATCCGTCCTTACAATGGGTTTCCTATTCCTGTCATCAGCGTCGTCGTCTTCGAAAGATCTCCTTGTCTTCACTGTGTACTGTCTGCTATTCTGTGTTGAAGATTCCTTGTTTCTCTAGCCCGTTGGTTTAACTGCGGCTCTTCTCGTCCATCTTCGAGGTAATCTGCATCACTGTCCGTAGCACGGAGTTGACTACTTCTCGTGTTCCTAACACTACTTGTCTACATGCATGGGGTACCGTACTGATACATTACTACTTACCCGACTAACCTATAAATAAGTCTGTCAGGCCCACAAGCTCCTATCGGAGTGCGGTTGTCCCACGTCTCGTTTAGTAAACTGGTAGTGTCCGTCACACGGCTATTGTGAAGTTTTCTGTTGTCAAACTCCCCTTTTGATGGATGTCCTTATTGTAGTTTGATGTTATTTATTTCGCATTGTCGGTTGTCTTGTCGTAAGTGTTACTGTCCTAGTGGTATGGGTAGTAAAAGTGGTTGGAGTCAATATTTTTGCTCCCTGAACTCATGTCCTTAGTAATATATTTCTTCTTGCACTCCTTTCTAAAGGTAGTACTTGGTTGTCAATCCGTTAAACATTAAATATTGATTCGCCTTTACAGCTGCAATCGGTTCTTGTAATATTCGTGCTAGTTTTAGCAACGTTGGGTTTCCTATCTCGATCTCATTGAGTACAACACATATTCTTTTCCTCCCTGTTTAATTGTTATCACATCTCAACTGTAGTTCATATTTGTTCCCTTCACCCGTTTAGTTGGATGCATTGTAGATTGCATAATAGCTTGGGCAACTTGGCTCTTCACTTCCCAACCATCCTCATTGACGGTGGTGCATCTACAAAGGGTATTCTATTTCACACAAGGTTATACTTGTCCGTAAGGGCTAAACATTCATCACTATTGGTGATTAGCATTAAATGGTTTTATACGCTTCTGGTATTCGGCTAATAAGCCATGTCTAAAAATTCTCGTACAATTTAAACTGGTGTGGTTCACTATTACAGTGGCTTTATAATTTCTTCAATTGTAGTAGTCGGACTAACAAATCTTCTCAAGGTTTCATAGGTTTCTAATCTTAAAGGTGTGTATGAATAACTGGTATGAAAATTTTGGTATTTATTGATTGGTTAAAAATTTAGCGGTTGTTGCAGCACTTGCTGTGGCAAGTGCGCAGAGCAGATGGAAATTTCAGTGGGTTGATTGTCATAGCGCTTGCAGTAGCAAGTGCGCTATGCAGGTTGAAATATTGGTTCAACAATTGCCGGTCTCATTGACTCTTTCGTCATTGAGTATGGCTACATGATAACATAAGCATTAAAATTCCATTCATATATATATGACCGGTCAAGGTTTCAAGGTTACTGGTATCGAGTACACATGTCTAATCCCAAAATTCATACACCAAAAAGGCGAGTGGTCACTGACACACTCCCATGTACTTACAACATATTTCTCTCACAATTCAAACTAAATGTATATATCAAAATAGACAAAGTCTTCCACTAGCGGTCTCTCGGAGTTCGGGGTACTCATGCCCTAACGACTCCCTTTCCTTTCTGGGCTCCAGCATTAGTAGACGTTTGGCCCTCCTGACCGCCTCGTGATACTCCAGATCCTCCAGCTGAGGTCTTCTGAGTATTCTTTGGTGGTCTATAGTTACGGCCCTCTGGATTCATCCAACATTCGAACTCCCGGTGGCCCTCTTTCTTGCAGTACCGGCACTCAACTTTGCGGCCACTGCAGTCGACCCCAGAATGATCCTTCCCGCAACGCTTACAGTAGAAATGGCGCTGGGGCTGTCCGGCGCCTGATGGTGGTATTTAGTTTAAGTTAAAATCTGATGGTATAAAGGTTAAGGTTACAATTTAATTTAAGAGGAAGGTGTTCTCACCTTAGGAGGCGTAGATCTCAGGGGCTGAGCATCTATAGCTGGGCCGGTCAACCGAGGGACGGGCTCTTTCCCCTTCGCTCCCTGGTGACTCTGCTGCCCTTTCTTTTGAAATAATTTCCTGTTAAAGGTTTCGGGTCAGCTTTCGTTGAGTGTGTTTAAGATGGTAAATAATTTAAAATGGAATAAGTCCTTACTTTCCCTTCTTCTTGCCATCGCCTGGAGGCGCTCCTCCACCCTCAGACTCCCCCTCAGGGTTCTTTCTCTTCTTCGTCCCGAGAGTCTCTTCCCGAGTCTGGAGCATTAGCTCCGTCCTCGAGGCAGCGTCGTAACACTCCTGGAATCTCATTGGTAAGTCCTCACAAGGTTAATCAGTAATTCAGTAAGTAAAGAATTAATGGTATTCATGATTATACTTGGATGGTAGTATAGAGGGTAGCACCCTTCACCATCTGGATACGAAACAACAATCCACCCCGGAACTTCTCGACCTTCAAGGTCTCTGAGTAATCGACTCCAGGGATGAAGTCCAGCAGACCGATGAACCGAGTGTAGTACTCATCAACGGTCAGACTTCCCTGGGTAAGTGTCTCGAACTCTCGGCGCTTCTTTTGCTTGAGATGTGCCGGGTAGTACTTCCCCCTCAGCAACTCCACAAAGGCAGCCCACGAAAAGTCGGGAGTAGCCAGGTGATGGTCCTTGACCAACCTCCACCAAGTGTTAGCTGCATCCTTCAGGTAGAAAGCAGCAATGGCGACTCTCTTGTCGACAGGTACCTCCAAGGCTTCGAAGGCCTTCTCGTGCTCTACTATATAACGCTCTAAGGCTACGGGGTCTGGCTCCCCAGAATAAGTGGGTAGTCGGGTCTCGGAAACTGCCTTCAGCCAGTTCGTCTCCCTGGGCTGTGGTGGGTGGGCTGGTGCTCCTCCAATTTGAGTGCCAAGCTGTGCGAGAATGGCAGCAATCGTCTCTGCAACTCCTAGATTCGCGGGGTCCCGCCTCCACCTCTACCGGCACCACGACCTCTAGTCTCTCCAGACATCTGTAATACAGAATGTCACATGTTTACTCGGTAATTTACCGTACGCAACCAGCAGATATTGAATTGACTTTAAGGCTAACATACCACACAATTTTGCGTTACAAAATGTAATTTCATTTAAGACGAGCCGTCTCATACCTCACAAACGTATCCTGTGTTTCCCAAGTCCTAAGCTCACTGTCTTAACCTAGTACCTCGTCATCAGAGCGGTACTCCGCTCTGATACCACTTTTTGTAACACCCCTCTTGATAAACACGTAATAATCACTCACGTTAACAGAAAGTAAATACGTCTTACAGTGGAAGAATGTCAACAATAACTCTCACTCGGGTGTCACCTGCCATTACTCGCTCATGCGAGTAACGAAGCAGAAACTAAACCAACAACAAATAAACAACACTACAAACCGTTGTGACAATGAGATAACTCCTATACATCATACTAAGTCCATCTCCATAAACGTCGTCAAGTGAGCGTCTACCCAAATCCCAAATAAATACAACCGTACCGTCATACATCCACAGACTGATATCATTATACAAATAAATTTCATGTGCGGTAGTTAAAGTAAATCCTAACTACCCAGTTCCTGCACTTCGGCTTCAACGTAGATCAGCAACCTGCACAATGAGTGTAGTCTCAGCGATAGACGCTGAGTATGCCGGGCTGGACCTATTGGTCACTTGTCATTTTTAACCATTGATATTAGATTGGTTTAATGCCTTACCATTTTACAGATATAATTAATACTGTACAAACATGCTTAAATACATAACCATCCATCCAATCCAACATCCATAAATAGATAACCATCAATTCAATCCAAACATTCATTAAATATCACGACAACAGTTGTATAAACGAGCGTATCAAATTACAGTATTGTATGATCGCCGTAGCGAACGTCTTCCTTAGTTAATTTAATTTGGCCTTCAAGGCCCCGTCCATCCAAACCATGTTTAATTAATTACCAGTTCGGCGTCATGTTGGGACAACCCGATAACCTCACCAATGGACAGTAGTCCTCCCGTACACACAAAGGTGCTCATTTCGTCAGAGGTCCGGAGGCCCCTAACTATTCACTTTGCCTCGTAAGGCGTCCATATAAAGGCCGTAGCCACCTGACCCACGATCCAAATAGGGCTCGTTGGGTAAATACCTAGAGCAGAACCCGATCGGGTACCCCTCAGTGATCACAAATGCGCAACCAAGTAGATCGTAAACTACTGGGATTCCTCCCCTCAACTCATACCAACTATCTCATAATGTTTAAGATAAACTCCTAGTTTTATAGAGAATACAATTTATTAATTAGCTGCCCAATGCGTCTCATGCATACCTAGAAGTAATCTAGGTTATATTCATGTTCGAGATCCATGCTCTAGAGACCGACAATGTTGCGACTCATACCTAAGTGTTTTACTTAGGTTACCTTATACTTAATATTAATACTAAGGGTATTATATTGAGTAACCATCATGCCATCACATTGAACGCATATGTATGTTTATATAAGTCGATCTGTAGTCGACGTAGTGTTAGTCCCGTAGGACGCTCGTGCATAATTAAATAATGCAGTAACACACATAACCATATACACGTATCCACACACATAACACACAAGTTATATATCAACCAAATCCGAGGCCGAGGAATTCCTCAGGACAACCCGGATCAAACCCCTTTACATACCGTACACCTTAGACCAAGGATGCGCAGTGTAGACCACTAAGCTTCTCGAGCGCGCACGTCTGAAAGGTGATCTAAAAATACGAAGAACGCTATATGTCAATCCTCATGACAAAGTGACTCGGTATTTCCGAATAACGTCAGTAACCCCGATATTTCAACAGTTACTAGTTAAGATATTGTTATCCTTAAAACTCCTTACTCGTAGTATGTATTAATATTCGGTTTAACAAAGACGTCGGTTTTTATACGAACGTCGTAGTTAACGTTTTCAAACGTAGGAATTATTATTATTTTTTTTTCCTACCCGTAGTATTTTATAAGCGTTACGCTTTACGTAAATTCGTTCATTCACGTATATTTAATTCAACTGTTACTTCGCATGCATAGGTATGTGTTATAACCTATAGTTGCATGCATGGTTGCTGTTTATAACCTATGGTTGCATGCATTCCATGCAACGTTAATTTATTTTGTATGGTATATTACTATTCTTTAATATACCTTATATTATACAACTTCTCCATTATGTAACAAGTTGTATTCATTTAAAACCTTATGACTTTATAGTATATAATTATACTAATAAGTTAACATTCATTATTTACTATTGTATGGTTTGTAAACCATAGTATATATATGCATGTTATTTGCGCCAGCACAATATATGTATACACATTAATTTCCAATGAAATAAGAAACTTTATATTATGTACATGTTTATTCCTTATTCAAGGTTTATTTAACCATTCCAAAACCTTATAAACCATAGTATTTATGTCATTGTATACTATAGTTTATATCCTCATTTGATATATAATGTTTATGTATACATACATGCGCTAGCATGCTAATTTATTTATAAGCTATACTTTTGACCCCATAATATTACTTAGTGTTACATATAGTATGACACTCTATATGTCATTAAACTTTATAACATATAGTTTTGGTAATCATTATTATTACCAAAAATAGCTTATATGTTTAACTCACTTATTCCTCCTTATATTATAATTCCATTAATTACAATATACCCACATAACTTATACCATGTTATAAATCGCTTATTTTATAAGATCTAAACCTTGTAATAAAATATAATCTATAGTTTTACATTATTTCCTTTTAATTGCCGAATAGGCATGCATGTAATATTTCAATTCCTTTCAAATCCCATACTTTTTTTGAATATTACAATTTCACCACAATTTATAACATTCCATACTTATCATTGATTATAACATTTTAAATCATATAGTATGTATACTATATACTTCAATATTTCCGAAAAATATCAAACAGACCCCTAGGTCCTATTTTTTTTTGTTTCAACCCTTAACTTTCCATATTTATACCTTTATCACAAGTCTTATATTATTTTACAAACATATTTATTATCCAAACCTTATAATATTTATAACATATAGTTTTTATATGTTATTTCCTTATTATTACCGAACAGACCCAAGCCTGTTTGGTATATTACTTTTCCAGCAACCTTATTTCCATTATTTACACAATAGCCACATATATTATAACAAGTTGTACATATAGGTTATAGTATATGATTTTAATATTTATTATTCATATAACCTATAGTTTTGATAAGTTTAATTCCAAACAGCTCCCTTCTGTTTTTGAAATCCCTTTCCGCCCACCACCATTTTCCTTATTTACATTTGACCCCATTTATATGATATACTTTCATATGTCACAAAAACCATATATTATACACTTTTATTAAAATAACCATTTATATAACTCCAAAAATTCCCATATTTTATACTTAGGATATAAATCATCATATTAACCAATCTATACCTCTACTTTTCGGTATTTGCATCTTATAGCCTAAAATTTTCATAAATTCTACATTCCACCTATAATGTGTATATAAGTTCATAACTTAATTATTTATGACATTAAATTTCGTCAAACCTCCTAATATGGTCTATATTGACCTATTGACTTTCAGTTGGACCAGAAGTTTGTATATTACAGTTTGACCCCTATAATTTTCAGAAATTACATTTTTATCTTAAAACTTAATTAAATTTTATAAAATTCATAAAATAAGGTTTTTAATGTCTAATTTCGGCTAATGCCTATAATTAACCCCAAAAATCATTTTAATTACAGAAAAACCCCAATATTAATTAGGTAATGTTATTTATCATTTTAAACTTAATAACCATAAATTAAATGGCCTAAAAATACATGGCCTTATTACAATAATTTGCATAGAATAAAATTACACATAAATATCTCACATAACATAATGTTACGGCTTATGTTACCTATCCCCCATAATTTATAAATTATGTTTTAACCCCTAATAATTTCCTTGACCTTATAGGTTATTAATACACCAAGATAACTAACCAAAAATGTTATTAAAAATTTTAATACATAATTAAGTCTTCTAATACCCATAAATCCCACGGCTTGTATGTATATGCAACAAAATATCATAAAAACTATATTATATTATAAGGTAAGTATTTCTCACCTTGCTTGTGATTTTCCAAGCTACCAAGCACACCAACACTCCTTATCACTCACGGCCTGATTTTTTTAACATAAGATTTAATTAGTTTTTTTTAGGCATTAATCCCTTATCTTAGTATATACTCTTCATTAGGAGTAAAATACTCACTTTGCTATGGTTTAAAGCTTGGATCTGCTTGCACACTTTGTACAGAATATATTCCATGTTTCCAAGAGGGTTTCGGCAGCAGTTTATGCAAGAAAAAAAACATATATTAGTTGTAGATATTATATAGGTAATTAAGTGATGATTTAAGCTTAGTATAAGCATGACCATTACCTTGTTTTTGAAGATGGTTTCAAGGCTGTTCACGCCTGGTTTTTGTGGCAAAATAAAAGTGTTAAACCACCACTAATACCAGTACATATTACCGGTAAAACAAGGTATTAAACTTCCATTTATTCCAGTATACTCAACCGGTAGCAGCAAGGAAAAATCATGGCCAAAACCTTACCGAATTGACTAAGAGTGAAGGGCTTTATGCTTGGATCTTGCTAGGCCTTGAAAGTATGAGTTATATGAGCTGAATAAGTACATGAAAATGACGTGAATAGGCTGAGGAAAGCATGGGGAAAAAACTGGTAGTATACCGTAAATAGAGAAGATGATTTTGGCTTGGAAAATGCTTGTTTATTACCTTAGAAGTTAGCTAGGTAAGCTTCCCCTTCTTCTTATGTTTTCAGCCGTAAAACTCCCTTAGTCACACACCAACTGTTTTGTTTGCAGGATAAAAGTCAGAACTAATGAGCTCTTTGAGAGGAGAGTAAGAGAGGAGATAATGGATAAACATGCCATGAGAGCTTACCTAAGGAGGAGATAGCAGCCATGGAAGTTGGGTGTTCCTCTCGGTTTTGGAGCAGCAAAAGGGAGGGCTGGAGCTCACGTCCAAGATGAAAGAAAGGTAATGAGAAGGAAGAAGGTTAGAAACCGGTTATAAGAGGTAAAGGTCATAGAATTAGTCAACACATGGGATGACACTTGGTTATATTTAGGAGGTTTCCCTACTGATGAAGCAACCCATAAAGACTGGCAGAAGTAGATAAGGAATATAGGAATGGGTAGTAGCTGTTACGGTGGGAAACAAGTTCCATTTGCCATGATGCATATGTTAATATGTCACATAAATACTCATATTATAGCATGCTCTTCGGTGGTTTATTTTTTTTTTGACAGCTGTTTAGAGACTGAAAGGAAAAGATGAGGATCGTACAGATGCAAGCGGTGGAAGTATTAGTACGTAGGAAGAATGAGTTTGTTTGATTATATATATGTTACAAATGATCGGTGGCTTCTTTTTTTTGCAGGTGTACAGATCTTGGAAGAGGATAAGATTAACATGCCAAAGCAGGCGGTAATGGTAAACAAGGTGGCAAAATATGTTGACTAATTAATGTTATAAAAGAAGGTCATCATTACCTTGATAAAGTAAGAAGTGGTGACTCATATTTACTTGCAAATGGAAACGGTCATAGGCTGGGAAATAAGCCTTAAACTGGCGGAAAACAATAGCCAAGGTCAAGCGTGGCATGTTGACCATAAACAAGATTAAGAGGTTTAAGTGTTATTTTGCACTATTTGGTTACTATTCACTAACCAATGCACATATTTCTGTTTTTTTTGAAAAATTTAGAATTAGGCATTTTAATGTGGTACAATATGCCACATTAGTATATTTAAGGGTATTCAAGACCCTAAAATCAAATAAAACTCATTTTGGAGACAATCTCACAAAAATGTGCTTTAAGGAAGCTTAGTGCACATTTTGTGTTCCAATGAGTTCCTGAGCTGGTTTCCCTTGGAAACGGTTTTAATATTCATTTATAAGTTATAAGGCTCTGGTCAAAATTTTAGGTCAACGGAGTTCGTTGGATATTTAATCACCCTAAAAGGTTAAAGGGTGTAATTCTTACTTTATGCTAAACATTGTTGTGTTTAATTTATTTTTAAGGCATGTTTGGCCTTAATTTAATTGATTATATGTTTAATCAATGTTTAATTAAGTAGGGGTATTTCACCAGTCCTCTACGAATGAAAAATAACCTCTCTTACTAGGGACCACACATCGAGGAAATAACATGCTTGGCTCGCTCTAAGTATGTAGTAGTGTTTAAATCCCATGACAAGATGGAGGAGTTCAGGAAGTCCGACCAGCAAGGAGAATATGGCTGGAAGTAAAAGGATGGCAAGCTACGGACCACCTGACCGCTAGGCCAACCAGCATCGCAATTCGGGGCATCCCATTACAAGCCTGGTCTGAACATTCGGTTAGGAAGATAGTAAGGCACTGGGAGAAGTCACAGAGATCTGCTCCTACATGGAAAAATTCCGAAGCATTTGGAGGTCCAAGCTCATATTATTACTACACGTATGTCTATTATCAATGAGGACATCCAAGTAGAAGTGGACGGAAAACATCTACAACGTGGGCATTATTGAATACTGGATTGAGGAACTCTCGCAACACTACCAGGAAAACAACCAATCGGACTCCTCATCAGAACCACTAGATAGCGCAGACACTAAAGGCGTTGGAGCAGCCATGTCCTTTCCAACGTCGTCTGAAAAACCACAAAAGCACGCCGGCTACACCCAGGCTGAGACTTCCAATGGCAAAATGACGTCTCTCCGGTCAGCAACAAGAGCCAATGGCAATTTGGAAATTTTCCCAAACTTCGTAATATATACGGGTATAGGAAAAGACATGATGGGCTCAATTTTAGCCTCTGGAGAGACACCGCACTTTCCCCAACGCATCCCACCACAAGTTATCTCCTTCATCGCGCCAGAATTTATTATTGGGTTGTCATCTCGCCAAATTCTAACAGTTGCCTCGGACCTATCACCCCTACTGTCTGTCACGCTCCCCCCCCGGTGGTACGTGAATCGGTTGCCATGATGCCGACTGACGTTTTCGCTCCCCAATGTTCCGCGCTGCAAAGCGAAAGTCGTAACCATTACTATTCTAACCCACTTTTCTCAGGCCTCATCCCCGCATCAGACACACTCCCGACACTGACTGACAAAAGCCCAGACCCTCCTGTCTCTCCCCCCAGACCCCACTCATCTCTCTCACCCCACACCCCCAAAGCCCAAAATCCTCTCTATTCAAATCCCGCATCCCAAACCCTTCCCCTTCCACATAGCAACCTTCAATCGCAACCACAAGCCCAAAGCCCAACCCAACCGATTTACTTTCACAGCCCACTCTCCCCTCAGTCCCCAGAAATCAACCTTGAAGTCTTCCTTTCACCACAAACCCAAGACATACAAGCCTTCGAAACCCCTCCTTCTCTACTCCGTGTTAGCCTAACAACCTCAGCTGCCCAAAAATGTTTGGATTTTGGTAGAAGCATAAATTGCCACTACCCTGATCCAGATGTAGCCCTTCACAACTTCAGCCAAATCCTTCGTCTCAGTAAGCTGGTAGAGAAAAAGCAAAGCCTGGCGCATCCTGACAAACCGTCTGCTTTCAAAATATCAGAGGAATCAACCGGCGAGAGAAGTGGGCCATTTTAAGAAGAGAAATACAGGAGTTAGAAGCGGATCTCATAGGACACATGGAGACCCACAGATCTCGACCGGTAGACGATAATTTCGGCCTCTGGGGACGGCGCTGCAACTCTAACTATATTGAAGTCTCCGTGAGTGGTCTTTCTGCCGGGCTCCTTGTTATGTGGAACAATAATACGATTATGGAAACCAACGTTTCGATGGGTGGTTATGAATGGGGACCGCATACGATTCTGGCACGATGTCTGGATAGGCTCCTAAGCCTTGAAAGATTGTTTTCCGAGACTCTTCCTTGTCAATGATCAGAAGTTCGCCTCTATAAATCAAGTGGGGTGCTAGATCGGTGTTGTACCTGCAATATGTTCCCTCTCAGCCAGTTGTGGTGTGCCTTCTGCCGGACCGGAATTGAAACTACAGACCACCTTTTTATTCACTGCACAAAGACTCGTAAGTTATGGTATCTTCTCATAGGCTGGTAGGGTGTGCAATTTGTTTTCCCGCAATCGCCCAGGGCTCTGTTCGAAGCATGGCAAGGAGTTGCAGGGCGCCGCAAACATAAATTGTTGTGGCTCTCTACTTTCCTTCACACGATTGGAGCAATCTGGAACTACAGGAACAGGCTGCTCTTCGAAGAGAAAGTGCTGATTGGGTTGAGGCAGCTGAAAGTGTGATACGTTCCAGTCTAGAATGGTGTCGCAGCATGTTTTTCTACCTGCCTATGTTGTTCTGTCTTCTAGAAAGCTGTTCTCTCAGTTGGTTTCTTAAGGTAATGTAATCTTGCTTTCCTTTTCCTCTCTTGCTTAGGCGAGAAAGGCTTTTTAGCCACAGTATTGCCTGTTATAACTGGTGTTAACCAGCAATCTATCAAAAAAAACCTATTAACACCCAGGAACAACTAACACTCGGGTATCTAGAAAGCCAGAAGTTTTAACTTCTTCTTTCTATTATTTGACTTCCTCATAAGGTTAGAATACCAAATGCTTCAGACACTTTTAATTGCACGGTATAAATGTTTCCATTAATGCATCTTCAGCTACCGTAAAACTCTTAATGTGTAAGACATTAATTGGAAGACGGAACTAATTAACTTCACAAAAGTAACTAAATGGATTTAGCATTAATTCACAATTCTTCCTCTTAATGCTCAATCCTGCCAATCACATACCACCATTGATGCCAAACTTCTTCTTGAAGAATAATCCCAAAACATCCCACACAACGACCAAGCCGGATAACTTAATCTGGGCTATTTGCATTCTAACTTCAGTAAATTGACCACTCCTTCCGTGAGCCTTCAAAGACCCACCTCGTTCAAATCACCAAGGACCCACCATAAACACGAAGTATGTAGCAACCCAAGAAACAACTACACAACCAAAGAAAATAGTGATCGATTAATCTTTATTTAGTTCTCACAAAGTCTCCAAACACAACGTAATAACATCTTCGCAATTGATCACCTCACAAAGCTCCATTTATGGTTATATGCACGCTACCACAACATTAGGTTCGCCACTTGCTATATGATCTCCAGTGCTCCATGGAAGTCCATGATCCCTCAGGTGACCCGAGAAAATATATTTTTCTTGTTTTCTGCACCAATCCACCACCATTGCAGCTTCACTAGATCTTACCATTCTATATTATCCTTACTCCCCACACAAAAGGGTTTGTAATATAAAGAACTAGATTTTACTTCTAAATGTGAATGATACACCAGATTTGCCAAGATCCAAAGTCTCTAACTTGATCTCTTTCCAACAACAGATCATCATCTTCAAGTACATCCCAAACAAAAAACACTCATAGTTGATATATTTTACTTTTTACGAGCTCTTCCTCGTTACTAAACTTCTTCTCAATCCAGACATCTTCTTGAGAGCACGCAACCTATCTCATAATAACACCTCACCATCACCGTACTTGATACAACATGAGTCACCAAGCTCTTATCATTGCTCGATGAAGAATAAAACCACATTTACTCTATTGTAACTTTTCATCTCCATTAGCAAGAATTGAGTGTCAAGACTTCAATACTATCACGAACATGGTTTTCTAATAAAGGCAAGAAAATGCATGAGCATCGAGCAACGACGAGTTCTCTTTCTCCAAAACCTTCCTTCATTTTTCACTTATATCAAACCTACGTCATCTTGAATCATCATTCTCTCTTCCTGATGACATCTTCAGCAACACGGACATCCCGAAAAACTATGAGCTCTAATACCACTTGTTAGGATTTCAGGCCAATTTCCCAAAGATCATTGTGAGACACGGTTACCGAAGAATAAAACCCACAAGATAAATAATTATAAAATTAGTGACAAGGATATATGTGGTTCAATCCAAACAAGACCTACGTCCAAGGGAGGAGATAGAACAACCTTCATTAAGAGGATGAGGATTACAAGTTTACAAGGATTACCCAACATACTGATAAGTGTGAAATATAGAGCCTTTTACGGGTTTAAATTGTCGATTATTCATATTGGTTTGGCTAATATTTCTCACTTATCATATATTTTCCTATGATTTGTGTTTAGATAATAATTGATCCATTTTATGTTTAAAATGCAGGTAAAAGTCTTGGAATTGCATTCTTCACTTCACAAGCTTGCAACGCAACAAACGGGGAGCAAAACGGAGTCCAAACGAAGAATGTAGGCCCGAAACAAGTTTTACTCATCAGGATATTGACATGTCTGAACATACATCCGAACTTTGATGTTCGGACAGAGGTCGAAACTTCCTTTAACTTTGTCCTAACATGCGTCCGAACTTGGAAGTTGGACGCCACGTACAAAATTTGAAAATTTGCATTTTTAAGAGTTAAAAATGCCTATTTTTGTTATAAAAAGTCACCAAGGGTTGAGGGAACATAGGCATTCACGCCGGATGCCTCTGATGAGGCTCACACACCTTTCATCCTGATAAAACCACGCTCTCCGACAACGATTGAAGCTCTCGAATCCCTCACCATCAGCACCATCACCTTCCACTCTATTCATCACACAAATCATCATTGCAGTCAAGGAGAATCGTCAAAAGTGAGTCCACGTTCATCTTCAACCTCGCGCCAGCAACCCTTCGAATCTGGATAACTAGAGAATTTGGGAGTTTTCCTTTTACTTAATGAATTCTCTTCTAATTTCCTCTATCAAATTCGTTAACATGTCTGGCTAGTAAGGATTTGCTCTGTGGGAGGGTTGTTTGTAATGGTGGCCATCGGGTCCGGTTCTACCCGGAACCGGCGGTTCTACCCGGAACCGATTGGAACCGGAACCGGCCGGGAACCGGTGGGAACCGGAACCGAACCGCCTCAGCCGGTTCCAAATACGAATACATGTTTTGAGATTCGGGCCCGAACCGGGCCCGGAACCGGAACCGGAACCGCCTGGAACCGCTTGGAACCGTCGTCGGATTCGGAACGGGAACCGGAACCGGAATAGGAACCGGTGGAACTGGAACTGGAACCGCCCCAGAACCGGTTGAAGTTGCCGTTGGGTCTCGGGCCAAAACGACATCGTTTTGGGTCTTGCACCGGACTCAATCAAGGTTTGTGTTGAGAAGTATGATTGGGACTTAGCCGAGCTTAGATCCCAAGCACGCGCATTGCAATATGAAGGCCAACATGATGATTAGTATGAGATGAATGGGGATAACACCACTTAGGACTTCTATCTTGTAATATTTTAGAATGTATTAGTAATTTAGTATTACTTTCTTTCCATGTAATTTTTTTTAAAACTTGCAAATTGAAATCATGTAACCTCTTAGTAGCTGTACTCTTTTTCCTTATTTGGGTTTTCCCAATGGGTTTTTACCTAATAAGGTTTTAATGAGGCAGTGAATCATATAATAAAATTCTCTTTGTTCCTTATTTTTTGTAAATTCAATAAAAATTCCTAAGTCTTTGTTTCTTACACATTTAAGATTATAAACTTGATGAATAACCTATCTAGGAGTAAAGTGGATGAAAAGAGCAACGTGTGCGCTCAAACGGATCTCAAATCAGAGCTAAAACGAAGCAACTGGAGCCGATCGAATCTTTCTGGAACCGCTCCGGAACCGGTCAGAACCGGAATCGGAACCGGAACCGGGCGGAACCGGCCAGAACCGGTTTTTTAACCGAATCCGAAGCGAATCCAGATTTCAGAACCGGAACCGAAACCGCCCAGACCGGTTCCGAATACGAATACACATTTTCCGGAACCGGAACCAGCGGAACCGATGGAACCGGACCCGCGGCCACCATTAGTTGTTTGTAACAGATATGAGTTAGCTTAGTTTTCCTGAAGTTTGAATGTGAGAATATACAGATTGTTTCTAGATTAATGTCAACCATCCATCTTCTCTAATAAATGTGCATGTTTATAGAGTTGTTTTATGAATCCTTTATGATCAGATCAGGTGATTAACAAGAAGTTCAAATTAATCCAAAGATTTGTGGAAAAATTAGTCGGATAGATAATGTTTCCCTGCAAATGCTAACAATTCTTCGCACTGAATCCACTTATATGTGTTTTGTCTGTTTCTAGATTAGAACCAGCATGTTCTGATAGGTGAGCTCTTCTTTTGACTAGGATTTAGGATCGAAGCGAGTTTAAGAATTGGCCAATCCGTTCCTCATAATAAAACTGTAGGTATTGCTAAATTTATCCAGTGAAGAACAACCCAAACCCGGAGTTCCATTCACTTTATCAAACTTATCATTTACTTTCATTAATTTTTCATTTAAATTTTGACTTACGTTTATTCAATTCAATCACAAAAACAATTCACAGCCCCCTAAATTTCCAGTTTTCTTAGGATTAGGCTTATTTCTTCAAGTCACGTGGATTGATACCCGGTTGCTTCTATTTGCTATACTATTGCGACCGGGATTTTTGCAACCTGATAGACTTATTGATTTATTATTTTCTAGGTTTAATTTCTTAGTTTTAGCATATCAATTTCTCTGTTTGCAAAATGGCGCCGTTGCCGGGACTTGACATTGTCTTGTCCTTACCCTTGGTTGTCAATTGTTTTTATTTTATTTTGTTTGGTTAATTTTGTTTTATTTGAAGTTCAATTTATTTTTAGTTATTTATCTATTTATTTTAGTTTCATCAGTTTATTAATTTTATTTCTTTATAGTTTTTATTTAGTTATAAATTTAATTTGGTGATTCTTAGTTTGGTTATATTTTATGTTATTTTCTTGTTTTGTTTTATTTGTTTTCTTAATTTTATTTATCTTAACTTAGTTTTATTTTTAGTTTATTTTATTTCCAATTATCTCGATATTCTTTTATTTGATAGTTTATCTGTTGTTATTTGTTCTGCTTCTCTTAATTTATTTGAACTGGTTTTGTTTTTTGTTATTTTCTTAATATACTATTACTCTATTTAATCTTAGTTTATTTTGTTTTAGTTATTTAATTATTTTTTATTTTATTATATTTAATTTGATTCTATTTATATTCTATTGTTAGTTTATTTTGTTTTAGCTATTTCATTAATTTTTATTTCATTTTATTTATTTATTGTTATTTTATTTTTAGCTATTTTGTTATTTTGCCATTTTTTATTATTATTTATTCTCGTTTTATTTTAGTTCCAATTTAAATTGTGTGGATGCTCAATTGTTTTTGTTTCATTTTATTTTCACTGTTCAGTTTACTTTGTTTTATACTTTCTAACTACTATTGATAATGGCACAGTGGAGCCCCAATAGTGGCCTTGTTTATTCTGTTGGTGCCAGTTCTTCCCAGGCCCTGGATCTCATGATGGAGCATATAGCTGCTAACCAGGCACAATTGAAAACCATAATGAGCAGTATGATGGAGATGCTAGAGCAGCTAATTAAGGGACAAACTCCTATTTGGGTAGTGGAGCAGATGTCTTCTGGTTCATTTGATCCATTTTCGTCTGATTTCTACTGCTCGCAGTGTGGGGGTAATCATGAGTTTGAAGATTGCCATGAAATTGAAGAGATGATGCGGATTGAGGTGCAATTTGAACAGGAATCATTTTACTAGTAGGATATATTGTTCGTATTGTGGGGGACCTCATGAGTTTGATGATTGTCTTGAATTTGAAGAGATATTATGGTTAGAGAGTCAACCAGACTACCTGCAGAAAATCACTCTTTGGCAGCAGGCTTCAATCTTGAACAATGTAGTGGAGGAACCTATTGAATTCTCAAGTTGCCCTCCCTCTCCACCCTTGGTTCCGGAAAAAGAGGATGTCCACATCCTAGATTTTGTAAGAGAGGTGCCACCACTACTCTGCCATTATCATAGTTTCTTTGAGCCTCACCCACAAAAGGAGAATGTTTACATCCTCCAATTTCAGGAAGAACAACAATCAGCACCTGGTCTTTTGCTTGAGACCCGTTACCGCCAATACCTCCTCAAACACCTGGTTTTGTGGAGTATTTATTTTCCTATTATATTTTTTGAGTTAAAATTTTATTTTGATCCAGGTGGTTTAATCTTGATTGTTGGTCACTTCATATTCCCGTTGACGTCACTGTCGACTTTTATTTTTGATCTGGGATAACGAAGTAACAGTCTAGCCAAAGACTATAAAGATGGGCTGAAATACCCCAAACTAATAAAACATGGATTAAACATCTAATCAAACTAATTAAGGCCTAAACATGCCTTAAAAGTCAATTGAGAACAACAATGGTCAACACAAAGCAAGAATTGCACCCTTTGACCGTTTAGGGTAAATACATACCCAAATGAACTCCTTAGGACCTACAATTTTGTCCTAAGCATATTAACACATAAGGAAACGTACTAAAATTATTGGACAACACTCCTACACAAAGAACAAGCATTAACATTCTTAAAGGTCAAGTAGGGCAAAAATGTGCTCTAAGAAACCTTAAAGGTCTTATGACCTCTATTTGATATAAAATTGGATTCCTAAGATCAATTATCATGTAAGGAACACAATGAAACTGTTCTCAAAGAAAACAAAGCTCAGAAACACCTTGTGACACAAAATGTGCACTAAAACACCTTAAATCACGTTTTTGTGTATGAGCTCTAAGATATTGAGTTTTTGTCACTTTAAAGACTAGATTACATTCTTTATATCATTAATGTGACATGAAAGACTATATTATAAAGTCTAAATCAAAGTTTAAAAATAAAATCAAAATGGGTGATTTTGGGTGAATAGTACCCAAAATAACATTTAATTACTTAACTTAACTATGGTCAATGGCCATCTTTTGGTTTGACCATCCATTACCGCCCACTTAATGAGCCATCCTCATACATTAGCCAACAACAAATATCTCCTAATGAGTCATCTATTACTATGCACTAAAGTAACATTAAATGACATAAAAAACAAAACTAGCTTTCTTCTCTCATTACCTTCCTTCCCAGCCGACTCCAGCCAGCTCCATTCTCTCTTTTGCTCCTCCATAACAGTGGGAAAACAACAAACTCAGAGGAGAACACCAATTGATCTAGGTAAGCTTATTAATCCATTTTATGTTCATTCTCTTCACTTTTCTTTCCTCTTTCCATGGAGCTAAACATCAACCATTTCCATCCATGGTTCTAGGTTGTTTTGGAGGTTAAAATAAGAGTTATTCTCAGCTGTAACAAGGGAAGAAGGAGGGAAGTTCTAATCTTGATCTTTTAAGTTAAAAATGTGCTTTAAGCACTTATCTCTTCATTTCTTTCATTTCATGTTGGAAAACCTGATTTCATAGGCTTATAATCTTCTTCTTAACATGCTTATTCAGTTGGTATATCAAGAGCTTCAAGGAATAGCCAAATCCATGCCAAAACACCATTTTTGGCATCTTAATCAAGGTGAAAATTAGCCATCTTCTAATTTGAGTTGTACCGATTTTAAGCCTTGGCTTAGTAGCTCTTTTGATGCTCTTTTTTTTTCTGTAAAAACAGGCCGAAGATCAGCCTTGGTTTCCTTTGTATTCTAAGGTAAATTTAACCTTGAAATTATACCTTAAAACACTTCTTATGGTTAGCTCTTTCTTGGAGTCTAATCATGTCTTGTTTGCTGTTTAAAAACATGTTATTCAAGCTGTGGAAAATTTATCCTAAGGAGCCGTGGCCAAACAAGGCCTTATCTTGGCTAAAATAAGGTATAAATCACTTAAACCTTCACTTGGTGTATTAATATGTGTTTAAACATATGTTTATAAATATACCGTGAGTGAACATGGTATACAAGGTCATATTTTGACCTTAGGTGGTTAAGGAATGATTTAGTAAATTTATATAAGTAATTAAGTAACATAAAGGTCAAATTAAGACTTTATGTGGAAAATTGGTAATTAATGAAAAATACTAGGCGAGGCCGAGAGTTTAATGAATTTTTGAGCATTTATGTGTAATTTAATTTATAAGCTATTGTTTGTAATAAGACCATGTACTTTAGGCCATTTTATTTATGTATATTAAGTTTAAATTATATTTTAGGTAACAATATATATTACCGCAAGGAATTAGGGGTTAAACCATAATTAAATTAAATTTGGGGGCTATATAATAATAAAGCCGAAAATTTGAGGTTAAAAGGATTTAAAATAAAAATTATAAGATTTTATAACGTTTTGGGGTTAAATGGTAATTTCTGAAAAATATGGGTACAAACCGTAATTTATGGGAATTGATGGTCAAGGAAATATTAAGGAGGTCAACCTTGACCATATGGTAGGCTTTGACCAAATTAGATAAGTTAAATAACTTATTTAAGGTTTTATAATAAGAAGTATTTAATTGTAACACTTCTATAACATATGGGGCAAATATGTCATTACCGAAAGTTGAGGGTGTAAAATGGTATTATAAACACCCATGGGCTATTAGGAATTTTTAGGAATTTATTTGGTTGATTTTGGAATTAAAATAAACTATATATGTATAATATATAGTTATTATGTCATTGTTACACTTTGGATAAATATAAGGGATGGAATGGTAAATACCGAGAGTATATGGGTTAGTAATGGTAATTATAACCCTTGGGTGGAATTTGGTGATTTTTGGAATATGTGTATAATATATAGTTTTAATGATATTATAAAACTATATGTTATAAATTGGGTCAAATTGCAATTATAGAAAGTTGGTGGGTTGAAAAATAATTTGGAACAGCTTATTAGGTCCACTCGGAAAATAACAAATATAACCATATATATTTATATTAAGGGTTAAAATGTTATAATATATGATATATATATAACATAACATTACATATGTGGTCAAATTATAAATTTGGAAAGTTAAAAGGGCTGGAAACTAATTAAAACAGAATAAAATCTGTTCGGTTATTTTATAAAAATAACCATAGGTTATATTTTTATAAGTTAAAAATGTTATATTATATGGTATATATAACATGGTATAAATTATGGGGTGATTTTGTAATAAAAGAAAACTATGGGTTATCCAAAGAAATAAGGTTATAACATAGTTGCCTTCTCGGCAATATTAAATAGTTTTGTATAAAAACTATAGGTTATAAGTTAAAAGAAATAAAATATCATATTGTATGATATTAGTATATGGTATGACATTACATAATGTTATGGGGTTAAAATGAAATTAAAGGAAAGTATATGGCTGTACCGAATTAATAAAGGTTGGAAAATGAATTTTAGACTATGGTGGTCTACAATGTTATCAATTTTTTATAACAATTATACGCTGTGGGATTAGATGGAATTAATATAAGTAAGGATATTTCACATTAAATAATGTGACAAACTATAAATAAATAAGATTTATAAACTAAGGTATATATTAAATAAACCTTAGGAGTTGCACTTATACAACATAAAGATGTTACATAATATTAGGATAATAATCTTAATATAAGTTGTAAATAAATACAATTGATGGAATAATCATCTCATATAAGATGATAAAAACGTAACATATATATAAGAGTTTTACAACTCACGAGACTTACCTATATTGGTAAATATATACATATGAGAGAATAATGTATATAAGGATGGATATATATTATGGTTGGAAACCATATAATATAATGTTGGAGAATTACATGAATATAGTTTGACAACTATAAGTTATAAGTTTTTGAAATTAAATATAGTTACTAAAAGATTAATGGATTATATAATACAAAGTATTATAAGGATGGTGGAAAAGTATAGTATATAATGAATAATGCATGCATACATGCAACTATAGGTTATATACCTAAGTTCAAGGTGGACAACATTAGAGAAATATAATGGATTAAACTTAACAGTCGAATATTACGACCTACGAGTTTTAGTAACAAAGCCGACTGGTTTAGAGGAACCCGTAACAATTAACTGTAGAAATCCGGGGATGAACTGTGGGGTTACTTGTTATTCGGAAATACCGGATCCACATAGTCAGGGAGACAGACTTATAGTTTTATTACAGTTTAGATAGACGTGCGCGCTCGAGAAGCTTAGTGGTCTACACTAGCATCTGGTCTAAGGGTACGGTATGTAAAGGGGTTTGATACGGGTTGTCCTAAGGAATTCCTTGGCTCGGATTTGGTTGATAAACTTGTGTGTTATGTGTGTGGATACGTGTATGGATTATGTGTTACTGCATTATTATTTATGCAACGATCGTCCTACGGGACTAACATACGTGGACTATAGATCGACTTATATAAACATACATATGCGTTTAATTGATGACATGACAGTTACTTAATATAATATCATTAGTATTAATATTAAGTATATGGTAACCTAAAGTAAAACACTTAGGTACGAGTCACGACATTGTCGGTCTCTAGAGCATGGATCTCGAACATGAATATAACCTAGATTACTTCTAGGTATGCGTGAGACCCATTGGGTAGCTAATATAAATTGTATTCTCCATAAAACTAAGAGTTTATCTTAAACATTATGAGAGAGTTGGTATGAATAGAGGAGAGGAATCCCGTAGTTACGAACTACTTGGTTGCGCATTTGTGATCACTGAGGGGTACCCGATCTGGTTCCGCTCTAGGTATTTACCCAACGAGCCCTATTGGATTGTGGGTCAGGTGGCTACGGCCTTTATATAGACGCCTTACGAGGCAAAGTGAATAGTCGGGGCCTCCGGACCCTGGCGAAATGAGCACCTTTGTGTGTACGGGAGGACTTCTGTCCATTGGTGAGGTTATTGGTTGTCTCACATGACGCCCAACTGGTATTTAATTAAACATGGTTTGGATGGATGGGCCTTGAAGGCCAAATTAAATTAATTAAGGAAGATGTTCACTACGGTGTTATACAGTACTAATACGATACGCTCGTTTATACAACTCTTATTTGTGAATTTAATGATTGTTTGGATTGGGTGGATGGATAATTATTTATGACTGTTTGGATTGGATGGATGGTTTGTATTTATGCATGTTTATTACAGTATTGATTATAACTGTAAAATGGTAAAGCATGAAACCATCTAATAATAAGATGGTTAAAATGACTAAGTGACCAATAGGGTCCAGGCCCGACATACTCAGCGTTTATCGCTGAGAATACACTCATTGTGCAGGTTGTTGATCATTGTCGAAGCCGAAGTGCGGGGACAGGGTAGTTAGGGTTTACTTCAATTACCGCACATGGAGTTTATTTGTATAACAATGTTAGACTGTGGATTGTATTGTGGTACGGTTATGTATATTCGGGATTGGGTAGACGCTCACTTGTCGACGTTTATGGTTATGGACTTAGTATGATGTATAGGAGTTATCTCGTTATCACAGCAGTTAGCAGTTTGTTTATTTTGGTTGTTGGATATAGTTATGCTTCGTTACTCGCATGGGCGAGTAATGGCAGGTGACACCCGAGTGAGTTTTACAGTTGTTATTTATGTTCCGCTGTAAGACGTTTTATTTATTGCTATGTGAGGGATTATTACGTGTTTATCGAGAGGGGTGTTACAAAAGTGGTATCAAAGCGGAGTACCGCTCTGATGACGAGATACTAGGTTAAGACAGTGAGCTTAGGACTTGGGAAATTACGGGAAACGTTTGTGAGGTACGAGATGACTCGTCCTAAAAGATATTGTGTTTAGTAACGCAAACTGCGTGATATATTAGCCTTAGAGGCAATTCAATATCCACTGGTTGTGTACGGTAAATTACCGAGTATTCATATGACATACTGTACTACAGATGTCTGGGGGAACTAGAGGGCGTGGTACCGGTAGAGGTAGAGGCAGTGACCCCGTGATTCCAGGAGTTGCAGAGACGATTGCTGCCGTTCTCGCACAGCTTGGTACTCAAATTGGAGGAACACCAGCCCACCCGCCACAGCCCAGGGAGACGAACTGGCTGAAGTCAGTTACCGACCCGACGACCTACTTATTCAGGGCAGCCAGAACCCGTAGCCTTAGAGCGATTATAGTAGAACATGAGAAGGCCTACGAAGCTTTGCAAGTACCTGCCGACAAGAAGGTCGTCATTGCTGCTTTCCATCTAAAGGATGAAGCCAGCACTTAGTGGAGGTTGGTCAAGGACCATCACCTGGCTACGCCCGACTTTTCGTGGGCTGCCTTTGTCGAGCTATTGAGGGGGAAGTACTACCCGGCACATCTTATGCAGAAGAAGCGCCGAGAGTTCGAGACACTCTCCCAGGGAGGTCTGACCGTGGATGAGTACTACGCTCGATACACTGGTCTGCTGGACTACATCCCCGGAGTTGATTACTCAGAGACCGTGAAGGTCGAGAAGTTCTAGGGGGGATTGTTGTTTCGCATCCAGATGGCGATGGGTGCTGTAACACCCCATATGGGTAACTGTCTAACAACCTAGCTCTCAAACCATCCAGGCTTGAAAACTAGCCACTTTAGACCCTCAATCCTCACTTGGGCTTAAAAGTGGAAGGCCTGTTGTTGTAGTCAACCCATATGTTTACATATAAGGAACTCACAATACTACTCATATCCCGATGTGGGATGGGGGTATTACATACTCCCCCACTCAAAGAACGCGACGTCCTCGTCGCAAGCCTAATATCCAAGTCCCATGGACCTCCTCGGTAGGTGTCGGGTTGTCTATCCCGACACGGTCCCGAGTCCGCTCTGATACCATTTGTAACACCCCATATGGGTAACTGTCTAACAACCTAGCTCTCAAACCATCCAGGCTTGAAAACTAGCCACTTTAGACCCTCAATCCTCACTTGGGCTTAAAAGTGGAAGGCCTGTTGTTGTAGTCAACCCATATGTTTACATATAAGGAACTCACAATACTACTCATATCCCGATGTGGGATGGGGGTATTACATACCCTCTATACTATCATCCAGGTATTAACATAAATGCCAATAAATCTTTACTTAGTACATTACCGATTAACTTTATGAGAACTTACCAATGAGATTCCAAGAGTGTTATGATGCTGCCTCGAGGACAGAGCTAATGCTCCAGACTCCGGAAGAGACTCTCGGGATAAAGAAGAGAAAGAACCCTGAGGGAGGGTCTGAGGGTGGAGGAGCATCTCCAGGCGATAGCCAGAAGAAGGGAAAGTAAGGACTTATCCCATTCTAAATTGTTGACCATATTAAACACCTTTATGAATGCTTACCTGAAAACTTAAATAGGAAATTCTTCTAGAAGAAAGGGCAGCAGGGTCACCAGGGAGCGAAGGGGAAAGAGCCTGTCCCTCGGCTGACCAGCCCAGCTATAGATGCTCTGCCTTTAAGATATGCGCCTCCTAAGGGTGAGAACACCTTCCTCTTGAATTAAATTGTAACCTTAGTCTTGGTATCTACAACTATTAACTTACACTAAATACTATCATCAGGCACTGGACAACCCCAGCGCCATTTCTACTCTAAGCGTTGTGGGAAGGATCATCCTGGGGTCGACTGCAGTGGCAGCAAAGTTGAGTGCCGGTATTGCAAGAAAGAGGGCCACTGGGAGTTTGAGTGTTGGATGAACCCTGAGGGCCGTAACTACAGGCCACCAAAGAATACTCATAGGACCTCAGCTGAAGGATCTGGAGTACCGCGAGGCGGTCAGGAGGGCCAGACATCTATGATGCTGGAGCCCAGAGAGGGAAAGGAGTCGATAGGGCATGAGTACCTAGAACTCCGTGAGACTGCTGGTGGAAGACTTTTGCTTACTTTGTTATGTACTTAGCCTTGGATGTTAGACAGATATATGCTGTAAGTATGTGGGAGTGTGTCAGTGACCGCTCGCCTTTTTGTGTATGACTTTTGCAACTAGCTATGTGGACTCGATATGAGTAATCTTGAAATCTTGACGGATCAGATATATATGAACAGAATGTTAATGCTTACATTATCATGTAGCCCATAATCAACAACAAAGAGTCAACGAGACCGGTAATTACTGAACTAATATTTCCACCTGCATGGCGCACTTGCTATAGCAAGCGCTATGACAATCAAACCACTAAAATTTCCATCTGCCTTGCGCACTTGCCACAGCAAGTCTGCAACTGCAACTGCAACTACCACTAAATTTTAATATATTTTTTTAAATACCAAATTTTCATATCAACTTTTCATACAAACCTTTAAAATTAGAAATCTGTGGAACCTCAGAAAGACCGTTAGTCCAACCACTACAACTGAAGAAATTGTACAGCCATTGTGATTGTAAACCACACCAGTTTAATTGTTCAAGAATTTTCAGACATGGCTTATTAGCCAAATACCATAAGTGTATACCCTCATTTAATGCTAATCACTACTAGTGATGAATGTTTAGTCCTTATGGACAAGCATAACCTTGTGTGAAATATAATACCCTTTGTAGATGCACCACGTCAGTGAGGATGGTTGGGAAGTGAAGAGCCAATGAAATACCCCGAACTTAAATATAGCGATTAAGATTATCCTAATAGGTATTTAAGAGCCTAATAATGCTTAAGTAATATTCGAAAGGAAAAATAACTCCAAGAGAAATGAATAAACGCTTAAAAAGCTAAAAACGCTAAATAAGCATTAAATGACCATAGGAGGTACGAGACCTCGGTTAGCTGTTTAGGAATTCTGAAGTCTTAATAAGGCCTAAATAATACATGGGAACAACTCCCGAAGAAAACGGATCCAAATAATGGATTAAAACGCTAATAGAGCTTTAATGCACGTTTTCCGAGAAAACCCAAAAACGTGACTTTAAGTGGTCAAACGAACCCGTAAAAATTATAAAGCATTAAATAACAATAATTAAGCGTTAATGGAAGCTTAATAACCAATAAAAATAAAGAAACGAGAAAATTCCAGAAAACAGGCCCGGTTAGTGAATAGTACCGAAATCGGGTAAAATAACGGGCGTTTTCTGTAAAAGACGAAAAACGCTCCAACTAGTGTAACAGTAGGGGGCTGGTTTTTAACAAGTCAAAAGCTCTCACACACACACTCACACAAACTAGCTAATTAAATGTAAAGCCAAAAAGTAAAAAGGGGGAAAAAGTAAAAAATGGGGCTTCACACTCTCTCACCCCTACTCCCCCTCACTCCCTCACGTACTGCACTCCCTCCTTCCTCTCTAATTTTCTTCCTCCTCAAGCCGACAGCCATGGCGATTTTACAACCCTCACACAGCCCTCCTCTTCTCTCCTCTTGTTAACTACTCAATCCTTCTCCAAATGCAAAAAACTACACCATTGAATTCCCCTTGCAAAGTAGATCATCTTCCTCCTTTCAAAATCAAAAACACCCATTTTCATCTCTATGGGTATTCTCCATTTGAAGGTTTGAGACCACCATTGGAAGCACCTTCATCTCCTTATTGTTTTGAGGTAAAAATAATCTTGAAAACTCATCCTTTTCTAGCCCTTGTTGGCAAAACGAAAATTCATGTTGAACCCTTGTCTTGTTCCTTGTGTTTCAGCCAATGTTGGCTTCTTCCATGGGCTAGAAACCTCACTCTCTTGCTAACCAAGGACCTCACTCATTGGTTTGAAGGTAATGCTCCTTCTAAACCTTAAAACATCTAAATTCTAGGGTTAGTTAAGAATGAATGCTAAGTTAGAATTTGTGTATTGGTATGGGCTGTAGCATTGGAGTGTGGACTCCATTTTGAAACCGAGAACAAGAAGGAAAGGAAGGAAAAGAAATAAGAAAGGAAGAGAAGGGGAAGAAATAAAGAGTAACTAAAATCACAAGGTAAATGCATTACCTTGAGCTAGTTTTGCATTGTGTAGTGTCACTAGTAGAAAAAGGGTCATTTTCGGCGGTTCTTTTGGGCCTTTTTCGGCGGTTTTAAACCGCCGAATATTACACCGCCGAAAAAGGCCCTTCCAAAGTTTCGGCGGTTATAAACCGCCGAAAATAACAACCTTTTTCGGCGGTTCCAAACGCCAAAACCGCCGAAAATGACCGCTGTCCCAGCTCCAAAATGAGGTAAAAAACAGACATTTTCGGCGGTTCCTAGTAAGAACCGCCGAAAATAAGTAAAAAACTGGCAATTTTCGGCGGTTCTTAGCTTAAGAACCGCCGAAAATAGCCAGTTTTTTACTTATTTTCGGCGGTTCTTACTAGGAACCGCCGAAAATGTCTTTTTTTTTTTGGTTTTTTTCGTTTTAGTTTACAATCCCACATATGTCAACAAACCTGTAAAATATACAGATACAACATCCAGATATATCCAAATATCTCTCTACGTCATATTGTAGAGGATGTCAATCACTCTTTGTAAGAGAATTGTCAAAAAATCAAAATAATGATGAAATGGTCACAAATGACCAACAACACATTTCAAATGGTCACAAATGACCATATACAAACCATTTCAAATGGTCACAAATGACCATATAGATATACAACTATCAAGATATTCATTGTACTCAAACCGGTCATCTTTCACAAGCCTAGCCATAAATTTCTAAACATTAACGTTCTAAATAACAATTCGATCGAAAAAACAAAGTGAAAATCAAACTAAATTCATATAGACAAACTCCGCCCAATCCTCCAACATAGCGTTGATCATTTGTCTGTCGTATTCGCCAACATTAAGAAAACCTTTTGAAAAACAAAACAATACAAAATGAGTTAATCATTAAAGAAATACATTAAAATTAAAGAATATATATATATATGACTTAACATACATTTTCTAATTGATCCTGCATCTCACCAAAAAGGGTGATTATGTCATGCATATATCTCATGACATAATACCCACACTCCGAACCCCCGGGTTGACGTGGACACTTAAACAAAGAAAAGAAAAAGGATTAATTACATAAGACATTTGTTCTATCAATGAAAAACAAGTGATGCATGTACCTTCACTGCAGTCCAGGGGACAGCACTCTTACCCTTATAGCAAGATGTGTAGTCATAACACTTTGATATATACTGCACATTAAATGTCATAAATGTATATTAATAAAATTAGGATATCCATGCACAACAAAATTAAAAAAGAATTGAAATGCATAAAGAAGTGGTTTATAATGTACTTACGTGTTAAGGTGTGGCTTTATCTTGATATTACTCGGCACTGTATGCCGAAGCGGATCAAGATATAGTATACGTGCACGATCCAAACACAACACCAGTAGGACCCAATGACCACTATGTAATACCAAAACACTAACATGTCATTATAATGTCAAAATCAACAAGTAGATCATGCTTAATGGAATTAAAATGATAAACACAAGTTATTACCTTTGATGGTAGGGCATCAGGAGATATTTCTTTCTCGCATTGATGCTGTTAGCAATCGCACGCTGTAAGTAGAGCTTACTACCTTGTACATCAGACATCACAGCAGTGTATGACGTTCTCTCAGGACATAGAAATCCATACTTGGTAAGTGAAAAAGTTTGCATTTTCTCATGCAAAAACCTATTCATTAATTAAAAGATATAGTAATTAACATTGTTTCAGGGCATCACTTTATAACTTAATTACCAAAAAAGACTAATACTTACAGAATGAATGAGTGGACAACAGTGATAGGCACCCAGTCAGATTTCAGGATGTCCTGCAAGTCGTTTGTCCACAAGTCGACTTCTAAAACTTCTTCATAGTGAAGAATGTCAGGTTCAAAGCTAAGAAGGATAGAATCTTTATCAGCTGGGAAGTCACGGATCACATCATGCAACACTTTCATGTTTGGCCCCAAGCGTGCATATATTGAATCATCCACCAAGTTTTGTTTGGTAACGACATTGGTGGATGCTCTGTATCCAGAAGATGTAATCTTTGACTTCTTTTTTTCAGGAGACTTTGATTTCTCCTTTAATGCCTATTTGCAATCGACATACATTACTAATCATGAACTGAACATCCACACACTTATAATTTACTACAATAACTATATTAAAGGTAGTATTGGGCGTACCTTCATACACTTCTGAATCAGGCGAACAGGCCATTGAAGAAATGCACCCTTTGCGGACCGAACCGTGCTGTACTCCTCCGTAGGTACAGGGAGTGCTAAATCAGGACACGTGTATATCGGTTCGTCCACAGACACTCTCCCGTGATACGGCTGTAATGGCATGCCATGGACCACGTCATTCGAGCGTGATGTGTACACTCTTCCTTCTGCAACTGGTATATTTTGATTGTTGTACGGGAGCAAGAGGTTGCAGTTTATTGGATCCTACAATTTAATCAGATTAGTAGATGATTGAACTGATAAATAAGTAATAAACGATATGACAAGTAATAAAACAGTTAAAGATATAAAAATTTACCTGTACAGATGCGTAAGGATACGGATCATTAGACTCTGTGCTGTGTGCAGTCCAGCAGGATCAGAAGCAGGATCAGAAGCAGGAGCATATCCATAAGAAGGATCAGAAGCAGGAGCATATGGCTGGGGTGCACCAGTCCCCTGACGCACTTCAGCAAGGATCTCATCCCTCAACTGATCTTTGAAGCTAGTGAGGACACGTAAATGCTCATCATACGGGATCATCCTCTCCTGACTACTACTTCCTTTCCTCGACCCGGGGTTTCCAAATACTTTTCTTATCCCTATGTTAACCCCCCCTAACCCCACTGCTCGGCCTGGATGATCTTTCTTTCCTAGCGCCCGAGACAGCTGGTCATCATGTCGATCAGGAGCCCAAGTCCCTTGGGTTGCTTGCTCGTTCATTTCAGCCTTTAGAAGTAAATGCATATAGGATTTATAATAAATTATAGGATTGAAATATTGAATTTGAAAAAATAATAAGGATTAAACAAAAGTACTTACCATCTTATCAACAATTTCCTTCGTTTTCTCGAAGGGATACAGACGCTCTCCAGTTTTTGGGTCTTTCTTAGTGCGTGAAAGCTTCCAAAATGTACCCCGTTTCTGGTGCTCATCTAGAGTGCTCACATCCGATGGCAACTCCCCTTCTGCCACCCACTCAGGAACTCTTCTGTTAACCCCTTTAGCACCCAGCACGTGACGATATTCATTCTTCTTCGCATTCGCTGACTGGGCCTCACGATACTCCTATTATCAAGTAAACAAAAGTACACGATGATGTAAAAACATATACATATGTAAACCTATTTGTATGTATATAATACTTAATTATTTAATAGTTAGTATGTACCTTCGTCTCCATCTTCTTGTCATAAAACTGCTGCCACTTCTCTTGGGTTATTGCTGTGTAGATCTCCCAAGGCTGGCGTGTGTCGCCGTCAGGCCGCTTAAGCTTCTTGGTGATGAACCATTTGACCAGATCATGCTTATGATCTGAAAATTTTTTGCGCATCATCGATTTTACCATGGTGTAGTACTCGGTTTCTACAGGTATTCGATATCGTTTCTGCATATCATCATAAATGAAAAGGATGTTAGTTATGCATACTTGTAAATCGTATCAATAAATACTGCAACTATTGTTTATTTACCTGTACGATCTCAAACATCTGCTTCTTCAATCCTTCGTCAACCTGAGGCCAGGAGAGAGTGATATCACAATACTCTCGCACTATGATGCCCAGCTCAGTAGTGAAGTCTCCAGCCCATTCCCCAGTCGGTTGTAGATACTCATTAAACTGCAGCGGCTTCGACTCAATCTTTTTTGACTTCAGAGCTTTTGTAGGACCTCGAGGTTTCACGGTCCTGCTCTCTGGGATCTGCGACTCAGAAGGTCCAGCTTGTGTGTCTGCAGCTGGCACATCAGACATTATAATCTCGGCGGTGCCACTACCCCCCTCATCAGCCCGGGCCCTTGATTGGCGGCCCTTCCCTCCACGTGTTTGCCTCTTCCTCGGTCGGGCTGCATCACAGAATCTCACCGACCGGATCGTCCATATCATCCATTTGACTGTCTGCAGATAAACAATATGATATTAATAACAACAAAACAAATATAAAAAATACATAATCAGATATCATAAAAAATTAATATTTAATTACCTAACAAACAAACACATCATTTATGGTTTTTCGACCCATAGACCCTCATCATGATCAGACCTAGTATACACTACATCGTCTGGAATATCGACAATGTTGGTGGCAGGAACACTGTTAGAAAAGGGTGGTGTCTCATCAAATAATAATTCATCGTCTCAACATCTTGATCAACATTTGTGATCACAAATCTTTTCCCTGGTAAAACTACTGACCATCTAGAATCGATGGGATCTTCTATGTAAAATACTTGTTCACAGTCCTTGGGAAATATGAACGGATCGTGTGTAGGACCAAGACTTGATAAATCAACCAAATTAAACCCATCCTCAACCCGATAACCGTGTCTGTAATCCACCCACTTGCATTTGAAAATAACAAACTTTTGAAACTGATAATCAAGTTCCCAAATATCTTCAATACATCCATAATACAACCTCGAGGTTGAAATCGCTGAAGCTCGGGTGTACAGAGTTGTTGCTGCTTCTACTTTCACCCCGCTATTCTGGTTTAAACATCTATCATCTTGTCGTTTTGTCCAATAGGTGAACCCATTGATGTCATACCCCTCGTAAGATACAGCAGTGGAACCAGGTCCCAAAGCTAACCAACGGAGCTCTTCACCTACATTATCAGGCGCTAGTGATGCAAGTTTCATAACATGGTCTCTAAACCATGAACAAAAGGTCTTGTTTTGCTCTTTTGTCAGCCAAACAATATTCCTCCCAGGATATTGACCTCTTAGTGTAGTCATGTGTTTCTCAAAAAATGGCTCAATAATCTCAAGGTGATGTAAAACGAACAAATGTGCTAACTCCATTGAGGATGAATCAATTGCCACAATTTTTTTCCCAGTAACACCTTGACCTTCTGTCCCTCCCGTGTGTCTAGGTTGTGGTACTCCAATAGCAACTGCACCCTTTAAGTATTCAGTACAAAATTCTGTCACTTCTTCGGTTATTGTCCCTTCTATAATACTTCCTTCAGGTCGATATCTATTCTTCATCCTTCCCTTCAAAATTCCCATGTATCTCTCAAACGGATACATGTACCTCAAATATATTGGACCACATAATTTGATTTCCCTAACAATGTGAACAACTAAGTGAACCATGATGTCAAAAAAGAGGGTGGAAAATACATTTCAAGTTGACAGATCGTAACAACAACATCACGTTGCAGACTGTCAAGTGTATCAGCATCCACGACTTTATTACACACTGCATTCAAAAAGAAACATAGTCTTGTAATTGCATTTCGGACATCCTTCGGCAATATACCTCGAATGACAACAGGAAGGAGATGCAACATCAGAACGTGATAATCATGAGATTTCAACCCGACCAATTTCAAGTCCTTCATTGACACAAGACTTTTCCAGTTGGATGAATAACCCGTAGGAACCTTAAGGGAATGAAGACATTTGCAGAAGCTGATCTTCTCATTCTTAGACAAAGTGTAACATGCTGGAGGTAAATATGTTCGTTTGCCTCTTTCTTGAGGATGCAACTCCTCACGTATGCCCATAGCTTCCATGTCTCTTCGAACCTTCATTCCGTCTTTTGTTTTCCCAGGTATGTTAAGCAAAGTCCCAACAACAGCCTCACCAACATTTTTGACAATATGCATAAAATCAAGACAATGCCTAACAGATAAATGTCTCCAATATGGAAGTTCCCAAAATATTGAACATTTTTTCCAGATGTTTTTTTGGATAGATTTGGACGGAACACCGAAAACATTCTCAATGTCTTTCACCTTTTCATAGATCTCTTGAGAACTCAAAGGTATACGAGCAACACGTGTTTCAGTTTTTCCGTTGAATAACTTCCTTTTTTTACGGTACGGGTGTGCTGCTGGCAACAATCTACGATGACACATGTACACGTTTTTGCCAGAAAACTTTAGACGATCAGAACAAGTGTCGTCCTCACATATTGGGCAAGCAAATGTGCCTTTCACCGTGTATCCAGATAAATTCCCGTACGCTGGAAAGTCATTCACTGTGCAAAACAACATGGCACGAAGTGTGAAGTTTTGTCTGGCGTAACCGTCATAAACCACTGTCCCCTGATTCCATAGCAATTTCAAATCGTCAATCAGTGGTGCAAGATATACATCGATATTATGTCCGGGTTGTTTAGGACCAGAAATCAACAATGATAACATAATGTATTTTCGCTTCATACACAACCACGAAGGAAGATTGTAAATAAACAATAGAACAGGCCACGTGCTGTGTTGACTACTTAGAGTGCCGTAGGGATTCATCCCATCTGTACATAGCCCGAGTCTCAAATTTCGATTATCACTGGCAAAATCTTCAAATCTTCTATCGATAGTCCTCCACTGTGGTGAATCAGCTGGATGTCTCAGCTTATCATCATTTTTCCTTCCTTCTGCGTGCCATCTTAAATTTTGGGCATCTCTGACATTTGCAAACAGACGTTTGAACCTTGGTATTATGGGTAAATACCAAATGACTTTTGCTGGAGGACTTTTTTTCTTAGAATTGGATGATTGGCCGTCCTTATGTTTATAGCGTGACAAATGACATTTTGGACACTGATTCAAATGTTTATTCTCTCCTCTGTATAATACACAACTGTTTGGACATGCGTGTATCTTTTCATACTCCACACCCATAGGACACATCAACTTTTTTGCATCATAAGTGGATGTAGGAAGATTGTTATCATCTGGAAGCATGTCGTGGAATAGTTCTAGTATTGCCGTAAAACTCTTATCACTCCAGCCGAATCTTGCTTTCATATTGAACAAGTGTAGCACGGATGTCAATTTTGAAAATTTGGTGCATCCGGGGAACAAAGGGGACCGTGATGCGTCAACTAATCTTTGATATTCATCGGGCTTGTCTGTGAAATTATCCTCAACATCTTGCAGCATAGAGTTCAGTTGTTCAATCTTTTCACTATCATCGTTGATTTCAGTGTCACTCTGATCACACTCATTATTAGGAAATGTGGTATCATCGGTAACCTTTCTTGTTTCACTGTTCTGCTGGGTGGAAGTATGCACCCTGCTACTACCTTCTAAAGACTCACCATGCAAAAACCATATCTTATAGTTTGGCATAAATCCACGTCGTGATAGATGAAATCTGATAGCATGTAGGTTAGGGAATTTGTTGCGAAGTTCGCACTGTGCACATGGACAGGGAATGTGAGTGTCATTCATCCTTTTCTGATGATTGAGAGCTGCTTTGCAAAATTCATTTTCCACTTTCGATTCAAAATAATTCCCTCGCAGACCGTACATCCATTCACGGTCCATTCTACAAACAACCAGTCAAAATTTAAAAATATTTAGAAAAAAGTGTTATAATGTATAATAACTTAACGTAACTAACATTTAAAATATAAATATAAAAAATAACAATAACTAACCTATCTTCGGAAAAGGATATATTCGATATGGTTCTCGCACGGCGAGTCTGTATAATATATATAATACGCTATTATATATACTACTTGGTTGTGTTATATGCATATAATATATGTTATACATATCTATAATATATATACTACTTGATATATATATAATATATATAGTTGGTTATTTTATTTTGTTATATTTATATATGTATACCTACTCAACTAACTAGCTACTAAATATAAATAAACTAACTACACAAACAATTTACAGAACACCTTGCTGGCATATACATTATTTTGTGGTATATTCTATGTGTTATATATATACATATATCCTGCAACTAACTATTATATTGTAATCAACAAATTATACAAACAATTATGCATGATAAATTGAAATTGATTTAGGTTGAAAAAAAAACTAACCGGTATTTGGAAGGACGAGGATCAAGCGGAAGCGGGTGGCGAGTGAAGACGATGAGAGCTAACGCGACTACTACTGCCAATCTTGTGTAGTATCTGAATGAAGAAACACAGTACAATTGATACGTCAATTCACCAAGTGAGTTTACCTATAATATAATTATTATAAATAGTTTCACTAATTTACATTTACCTATAATATAATTTTTATAAAATATGAAATAAATTAACTAAGTGAGTTTAACTAACTAGCTAAATTTACTAACTAGAAATTTAATTAACTAATTAAATCCACCTAGATACTTTCATAAATTACCCATCCAACTTCACATTTAATAAACTAATTCAGTGCAATCATAATTATCCATTCCACAATATGATATACTACTAAAACAGAAAAACTAACTAAATTCCTTAACAATAATATTTTTAACAACATATAAATAATATATTTACAACAAATTAATTTATTTACTTACATTTGGCTTCTAATTTATCATTGTTAATATTTACAACTTGTTTCACTAATTTACATTTACCTATAATATAATTATTATAAAATATGAAATAAATTAACTAAGTGAGTTTAACTAACTAGCTAAATTTACTAACTAGAAATTTAATTAACTAATTAAATCATCTAGATACTTTCATAAATTACCCAACCAACTAATTCAGTGCAATCATAATTATCCATTCCACAATATGAATACTACTAAAACAGAAAACTAACTAAATTCCTTAACAATATATTTTTAACAACATATAAACAGAAAATGGACAGAGCAATTCATCGAACACCTTGCGAGCGTATAGTTTATTTTCTAAAATTGCCCACATATTGTATTTCCAATCAAACCAATCAATCAATTATACTCCAGAATACATATATCAATCAACAATTACATATACACAACAAATTAGGACCAAATTCAACAAAATCTCATAATTTTCGAATTGAGAACAACTAACCCCGTTCTCTGTTGGCGTCGGATCTGGGCAGCAGCAGACCGCGGGGGTAGTGGCGCGACTGGGGCGGCAGGCGGCGGCGGCGGTGACGGCGGCGATAGGCGCGGCGGCGACGGAGAAGAAGAGAGGGCGATTTGAGGGGCGAACTGGAGTGAGAGCGTCGAGAGAAGAAGAGGCAGCAGATAGTTCGAAAATATGTCGAGTCGCGACTGTTAGGGTATTAGAAACAAGACTCATTTTCGGCGGTTCCTATATACAACCGCCGAAAATAGCCAACTAAAAGACCATTTTCGGCGGTTGTATATAGGAACCGCCGAAAATGAGGCTTCGTAATTGCTATTTTCGGCGGTTCCTATATACAACCGCCGAAAATGGTCTTTTTAGTTGGCTATTTTCGGCGGTTGTCTATAGGAACCGCCGAAAATGGTCTTTTTAGTTGCTATTTTCGGCGGTTCCTCCATAAACCGCCGAAAATGGGGGGCCGAAAATGGCCTTTTTCTACTAGTGGGTAACAGATTTTGGGTATTAGAAGCGTGTAAAGTATGTAGTAATGAGTGGTAAGTATATCGTCGTATATAATGAGCAAGAGAAATGTAACAGTTTTGGAAGGTTCAAAAGATGTTTAAAAGCTTGGTAAAGCATTGGGTAATGTATGTGTATGTGCAGGAAAAATATTGTGTGGGATATGTTGTTTGGTGTTGGTACTGATATGGAATTGGAATGAATGTGTGGGCTGAAAATGTATGTGGCAATGTTAAAAATATAGGGGAACCTCTGCCCAAATTGTATGAAATTGGAGGACTTAGATGTGTGGAAGGAGAAAGGATAACCTAGGTGGTGACTAGGTGATTTGGGAAGCTTATGTGAGCAGTTTAAGTAGTTTGAAAACAGATTGAGAAACATTTAAGGGGAAGAACTAGAGAGGCAAGATAGGTAATTAGAATGCTAGGAGGAGCATTGGTAGAGGGGGAGTATTGAATGGTAAAGGAGAAAGGAAAAATCTGTATCATTTGTAGAAGAAAGAAAACTGTAACAGGGGAGAAAATTTGACAGTGAATGGGTAATGTAACAGAGTGGTATGAGATGGATTAGGTTAGTTTTGATTGCTTAATTAGGGTCAAAACACCCTAGGTTATATGTAGGAATAGTGGGGAAGAAGGTGGTAGACATTTGGAGTTGAAACAAGTTCAAAAACTTATAAATTGTAAACCTGCAACTGGTCTGGGTTTGTAAACTAGTACAGAAACCCGAACCAGCATAAAAACTCGACAGATTATTATACAAAAGGAGGGGTCCGGGTTTACAAACTAGGACACTAACCTGGACCACCCCTAATCATACCCGTAAGTACCAAAACAAGTGGTCCGGGTTGCAAAGGAGTACACAAACCCGGAACATACGAAAAACACACCTGTAACATAACAATACATGTGGTCCGGGTTGTAGGGTAGGACATAAACCCGGACCAGTCGTTTTTCACACCTGAAGGATTTTTCAAAGTGTTGGTCCGGGTATGTAAACCCGGACAACAACCCGGACCACACTAAAATCATTCCAGAATGTATTTTAAAGCTAATCTAAGGTAGGGTAAGGATAGGTAATGATTTATAAGATAATTAAGACATGATTAAGGATGTCTAAAGGTCATTAAGGCCCATAAACAAGCTTAGAAAATAATTTTAAGTAAGTAACATAAGTAAATATGCATTGGATAATAAGGAATTAGTAAAGATAAACTGGGAAACTTTAGAAAAGTAATAAGTAAGGTTAATTATAGATAATTAACCACCCAACTGTATGTATGTGATAGGATTCAAATAGTTGAACACCTAAGAGGAGTCGGGAGTCTAAGTCAACGGTGACAGGTATGATTTCTTATGCTCTGTATCCTAACTGGTACCCCGATTTGTGCTTAATTGACACCTAAATAAGATAAATGCATGAATCAGACTTTATTGCACTTACTTGTGCTTGTTTATATTGTTCTTGATATATTTGTCTTGAACAATTAGTTTGTATAATTCATGAAATGAATGGATGAAGATAAGTATGTATGTACTTGTAGTGTATTGTGTAACGTATTGTATCTTGTATGCATGTGCGTGGGAGTATTAAATTATTGTGTGGCTTGGATGCGAATGACTTCTACTAATTCCTAACTACCTAACTCCTAACGTAGTATTGAGTAAATTAGAATGAGTATAAGTCGATATAGTTTCGGCCACGCGTGAGGATGAGGAGACACAAGAGGTTGGATCCGAGTCCTGGTTTCTTAAACTTGCCACAGCCCAACCCCCTTAAATGGGTAGCATCCTGGATTAGTAAACCAAGTAAATCCCGGTGGTGGGACAAAGTAGTCCCCGGGCCGGAGGTCCCGACGACTTAACTAGTAAGTAAAGTAAGTATTGTCTGAGTAATGGTCTTGGCTGGTGTAAGTCATTGACGCCGAGTAAGTAAAAGAATATCTCCACCCGATTAACCCGGGTGGACAAATGAAGCTAACAAGTTCTGGGTATTGTGTATGTATTGAGTATGGAATGTGTATGTATTGAGTATGTATTGAGTATGCATTGTGTATGCGTATGACAGGAAAGGTAAGTAAGTATCAATTGGCTTGTATGGTTTACCTGTATGTATTGAAGTTGTGTATGTATTCCTTGCGTAAAGTATTGTAGTATTGTGTATGAAAGCATGTATGCATGTATGTATGAATAAAATGAATTGCATGTATTCGACCAAGTGGTCGGCGTACCTCGCTAGTACGCGGGGTATGTGGAAGTCATATGCAGCGAAAGCTGAGCCCCTAGGGGCAACGTTTTTAGTGTGCAGGTACCCGAAGCGGACATGATCACGGTAAGAAATCAACAGCTACGTTTGACAGCAGCAGGAAGGAAATGTAGAAGGTAGTAATTTGTATAAGGCTTGTAGCCTTGGTGTAGTAGTGTACTAAGGAGTATACTTAGTACTTAGAAAGTAAGTAGTTTGTGAGGAATGGGTAGATGTAGACTCTTAGTGAGTATGTATGAATTTGGAAGAGATATTATATTTGTATAAGGATCTTAGTAACTCGGTGTATGGTACTGTATTGTATTGAACTTATGGAGCATTGTATTGATGGGAATTGTAGTACTTGAATTGTAATTATAGTAAGGAGTGTATTTGTGTAGCACTCGGAGATATTCCGGTCCATCAGACCGATACTGTATGTAGTAGTAGTAGCCTTGTTAGTCACGTGGGTGGCTAACGGCATTGTATCACCCACCGTTGTGTATGTAAGTAACCACTGCGCAGGTATGTAAGTATGTTGTGATGGACGGTAATGACGGGATTAGTGGTAGGGGTGTGTTACAAAAAGTGGATCAGAGCTAATATCGCTCTGATGACTGGAAATACCGAGCTTAGGAAATACCGAGAGTTAGGAATTAGAAGCTTAGGGCTAAGGGCTGAGTGATAGCATTAGAGATGTGTAGTTAGGAACTCCTGGTGTGTATCGGATACCTACAATATCAGTCCCGCCCACCGCATCCCATTGTATAACTTGGGAAGAAAGTAGAGAGAAAGAAAGTCCTCTCATACTCGGGAAAACCCGATCTGGCGTTGTGAAATCACCGTACGGTAAACAAGAACGACATGTAGTAGATTCCAAGAATTGGAAGTCCCGGAAATGGATCCTGGTTGAACAACAATACCGACTTAATAGCGTAGTAGAATGAGCACTCCAACATAAGGAGGCTACAACTTACAACACATGGGGCGACATGCTTAGCAGTCGCGAAACCTGGCTAGTCAACCAGCAGCAGGAAAAAGAGGCACTAAGCGTGCAACAAGCGGAAAAAAGGAGCAGTAATGACACCGAGGCACAGTCTACGGGGCAGTAATAGCTAAAACCATGCCACTAATGGTATGCTAGCCGACTAAGGACATAGTCGGGAACGGTTAACTCTGGAACTACAACGCCAAAAAGGTTACAATACCTGGCCTACAAAGCTCAAGTGGCTACAAGAACAATCACAAGATATAATCTGATGCAACACTACTGTAGTGCCTAAACAAAACTAAGGCTCAAAACACGGTAAACCGGTGAGAATGAGTAACAAGGAAAAAACATAAGACGAATAAATGGGGATCTCCAAGGATTGGGGGAAGTACCCGGTCAAAGACAGTCATGTCAAGACCAATGAGAAGTTACCGAAAGATCGAGTATCCCAAACTTAGATCAATAAGGTCAAGGGAAAAGTCAACAAGACTATCAAATACAAGTGGAAACCATGCCATTATCGAATAGGATTACCCAAAAACCACCAGTACCACGCACTTGCCACGGCAAGTGCAGTAAGAACGAGGACATCTAGAGGAACCCTAACACACCACAAGTACATAGTAATGTACCGTGACCGCAAGAAACGACTCACACAATCTAACAACAGGAAGAATGGGACTTTGGGAAGGTCTAACAGCCTCACCGTCGTATTAAGAACATACCAGTCAGCGAGAAGCTGGACTGGGTCAAAACCTCAAACATGGCTATGCCATGAAGAACTTTTTTTAAACACCGAACTACAAATTTTTCAAAACCAAGTTTTTCTTTCAAAACCATAAACCTTCTTTTAAAACCTTGGATTTTAAAACCAAACCGACAGAATTATGGTGAGTATCATAGAATGATATAAGAGGAGTTGGCAATAGAATACTTCACCTAGGCGTGTGACGAACTCTACGAGTGTACCCAAATATGGGATGTGGGATGCCCGCACTCCGAAGGAGCTTGCGGGCCTGACATAGTCGGGTAAGTGGTAACGTATCAACAAGGTACCCCACGTATGTATACATGTAGCGTACGAAACACGGGAAGTAGTCAACTCCGTTCTACGGACCATAAGTAAATTCAAACAGAACAGCTGAAGACCACAGACGATAAAGGAGAAGGAACTCAACTAAGAAGTAAGTATAAAGAACTCAGAGAATCCATCTAAGATAAGGAATAAGAACTAGGAAGTGCAAAGAGCACAGACTAGTAAGTATAGACATTGGATATGTCTCAAAGGCTTCAAACAAATACATGACAGCTGGAAAGTATACCCAGCCTAATGTGGACACAACAATGTTCAACAGACGGAACGGAGTACCCAAGGACAATTACCAAGAGCAATTACAGGGAGCATAATTCATCATTGAAAAGGACACTAAACCTAGTTTGAAACACTAGAAGAACGTATAAACAGTCTACCCAACAACAGGAGACGTCATAACCCTAAAAGGGATAGCTCAAATACAATACCACAAGGCGGTATAGTGGACACAACACATCATAGACATTAGCCGGATGTAACGGCGTAAGCAACAACACCCAGGAGCAACTTGAAGGGTGTTTGAATTTACAACAGTCCAACAAAGCATCATGATAAGCGCACATAAGCCAAAATGAACACTCGGTTAGGACACCGAAGGGATTTCACTTAACAGGAAATACCCTAAATTACCAGGAGGCACTGATTAACACCAGATTGCCTAAAGGGTCTCCTATGAACGGAAGAGTGATGCCACGACTTGCCATGGAGCCCAGTAATACCTCCAACCTATGGGGTATACAAGGAGTAGAAACATACATAAACAGCTTGAAAGAGCATAGCTTGCAGCAATAAGGCTTAAAAGCCACAAACCAACTACGTTATGTAAACTCAAACGGTTACGAAACCCACACCATTTACCAACAAGACTTGCAAAAAAAATATATTATTTCATACGACAAATAGGTTGACAACTGAACCACCCAATTTGAGCTCAACATCATAAGTGGCAGGGAATAATGGCTACCCCAGTGTCACTGTCACTAGAACACCAGTTTAGTATACAGTTGACGAAGTTGTTAATTGCTCTTCATGCCTTCTATAGCAGTGGTAGCACAGAGGCATAGGAATTGTGATAATGCCAACATTGGCCTAGTCCACACTTGGACACTACGAGAAACCCGAGGAAAGACACCTCTTGTTGACCAAAGGTCATCAATGCGGTAATGATGTGAACCCATAGGAAAGGCTTCCATCTACTATAACAATAAAGCACAACGCTTAAAGAGCATAGAGACTTAAAGGAGTAAGTATACTCCATATGCAACAAAGAACATGATAAACCTTGTCATGAGACCTATGAGTGGAAACACACCCCTCAACAAGAACCCTCAACCATTGTATAAATACTCTTCAATTGGAGAACGGGACTAGAAAACCCTTGAAGTTCTTGGGATGTCCTGGTGATGTACGTACAAGTGGAATTACACAGCTAGAGCCTATAACCAATGCTCAGCACTGGGAGACAGTAATTGTCAAAAACAACCAATGTAAATGCACATTGCGCACCATGAATGACCAACGCTCAAGAGAGCTTGTAACCCGATGAATTATCTCATCCTTGGTCAACCAAGATACTTGGTAAATTACATCATAAATGATGAAGTGATGTGAGGTAAGCTAACCTACACATAAAACCTAAATGGAAGAAGGACATCTTCTCATTAAAATAACAATATTGCGGTATGCTACGACAACCGCCATACTTATGAACTAGGAACCTCCTAGTGTATTTACACCATAAGGAAATGGTGCCAACGACAATGGCAATGAGTAAAGATAAGCTACCACAATAACAAAGACCGTAAAAACAATGTTGTGTAACAAGTAAAAATATGGTGTGCAACAAGCGACCGCTGTGAGGAAGTAGTTAGCCAATGACATGGAGTATAAGTATAAGAAGACTGGCAGAAAGATTCTTTCCTATCACATAAGTGACTTACTACCAAGTGTTTACGCCTCTGCACTCTGTATGACTGAGTGTTTTGGTATTGCACTTGTGCAGCTAATGATCTAGTGGGATAGCGAAGAACATAGAAAATGTAAATAGTAGTAAACCTTTCTATTCACCAACGAACATGACATAAGCCAGTTAAGCAAGCTTAGCCACAAACCGTGCGGCCTAAGGCCAAAGAAGCACGAAGAGTGTAAAACACACTAACAATCACAAGATGTGAATTCCACTGGAATAAAAAAGTGAAAGAAGACTTAAGAAAGTCACTAGAACCGACGCATAGAAAATGCAAGATCATACAAGTAAAGAACACTTGTACTGAACCAGAAGAACTGGTATAATTTAACAGCTATTGACAACAGAGGAAGCACTATAACTAAGTAGTGACTTAACCTCGCCCGACAATAAGTCGGAGGAACTCAGCGAATCATCGTGGGAGTACAAATAATGTGTATAATAGATAGCCAGAGAGCTGGTCAAAGATCTAAGACCCAATGAGTTCAAACGTGGTAAAAGAATACCACATTTGTTTAGTAAACCTTATTCCCACAATATAGGGATAAAAAGGTGATGCATAGCACATTAAGAATAACGAGAAGGGTAAGTAACCCAAGTTATCAGGGTCGCGCAGTAGAAGCTAGTGGGCCCTAGCTAGGAGATAATATACCTAGTAAGTATAATAGAATGGCTATTAATGCCTTGAAGCCTAATAGGCTAGAACCGAATTAATTATGAGTTAAATAAACTCATATAGGAATTCTTGGTGCAACGACTAAACCATTGGCATGGTTAAGACCCTTTGACTAGAGCACCGTATATAATAGACCGTAGTGAAGCTAAATGCTTCAGAGTGCCCGAATCGAATGAACCAATGTTCAATAATAACATATGGTAGATTACGTGGGCGTAATCCCTTTTAAGGGGGGTAGAGCGAAAACCGCTCAATGTAAGTTTCATGAATAAAACACATAAACTATAATGTGCATAGCACAAATGAGAAATGAACCGATGATTGATGCCTATGTTAAATAAACATATGTATCCATTCATATCATAATTATGGTAATTAGGCACTAGAGATGCAAATACCATAGGACGAATATACCCATCTTGTAACCCCAGTGTAAGAGTATTAGTAAAGAAGAGTAATGAGTAGTGGACGGAGTTCCACAAGTATAGTATTCCTTAAAGAAATAGTACGAAACGATTGGGAGTAGTTGACTAATGAAGTCCATGAGTAGTGTATTCCTAGGTAAATTATTGGAAGCAAATTGAAGACAATTAAATTTTATAGGTATTGTATTCCTTAGCTAGAATAGTGGAGATGATGGAGAGTAATAGATGAAAGTAGCGAAGGTTGAGGAAATAGGCATTTAGGTATTGAATCACGGAGTAAAGCATTTGGGAAGTAGAGTGAGGTTAATTGATGGACTGATTCCATCCTTTGGAGATGTATGAATTCGTAATCACGACTAGAAAAAGTAAAAAGATAGAAAATGAAAATAATTAAATTATTTGTTTGTTTGAAACTAACTTGGGAAGTCGAACTTGATCCTGATCAGATCTAAGGAAACCGAACACAAATTGGGGTGGAAAGATAGTTCAACACTGGTGCTGATCACATCAGGGTCGAATGATTCTTGAAACTCTCCTCAAGTGGTCATAAGAATCACACATAGGTTAGAAGTAATGAAAATATACTAGAATTTGGAGTTGTGTGTTTTAGAAAATTTCTAATTAGTAGTGGTGGAGTATTTCCCTTAGACTGAAGATTGAGAATTTGTTCAAAGCTTATACCGGAGAAGATAGTAGTATATCATGTTGTATTATTCCAAGGGCAGCAGGACATAGAGGAGTACTGTGTCTAAATGACCGGAGTGCCTGCGGGATTGTAATATGTATGGCATTGCTTTGAGGATAGCTTTGCACTGTATGTATGTATAAATTTGGTAATGAGGAACCAAATGGTTGATAGTAACACGGATTGGAGTAACTATTGTACATTGGTATGGTATGGAAAGTAGAAACCTCGAGTAATGGATTTGGGAATTATTAAGGAGGAGGAATGTATGACTTTTGGTATGAGACATATATGAAAGAGTAAGTATAGTAATCCTATAACCTTGAGCAACTTTGAGGACAAAGTTCTTAAGGGGGGTAGATTGAAATACCCCGAACTTAATTATAGCGATTAAGATTATCCTAATAGGTATTTAAGAGCCTAATAATGCTTAAGTAATATTTGAAAGGAAAAATAACTCCAAGAGAAATGAATAAATGCTTAAAAAGCAAAAAACGCTAAATAAGCGTTAAATGACCATAGGAGGTATGAAACCTCGGTTAGCGTGTTATATGAATTCTAAAGGCTTAATAAGGCCTAAATAATACATGGGACCAACTCCCGAAGAAAACGGATCCAAATAATGGATTAAAACGCTAATAGAGCTTTAGCACACGTTTTTTGAGAACACCCGAAAACGTGACTTTAAGTGGTCAAACGAACCCGTAAAAATTATAAAGCATTAAATAACAATAATTAAGCATTAATGGAAGCTTAATAACCAATAAAAATAAAGAAACGAGAAAATTCCAGAAAACGGGCCCGGTTAGTGAATAGTACCGAAACCGGGTAAAATAACCGGCGTTTTCTGTAAAAGACGAAAAAACGCTCCAACTAGTGTAACAGTAGGGGGCGGTTTTTAATAAGTCAAAAGCTCTCACACACACACTCACACAAACTAGCTAATTAAATGTAAAGCCAAAAAGTGAAAAGGGGGAAAAATTAAAAAGGGGGCTCTCACACTCTCTCACCTCTACTCCCCCTCACTCCCTCACGTACTGCACTCCCTCCTTCCTCTCTGATTTTCTTCCTCCTCAAGCCGACAGCCATGGCGATTTTACAACCCTCACACAGCCCTCCTCTTCTCTCCTCTTGTTAACTACTCAATCCTTCTCCAAATGCAACAAAAACTACACCATTGAATTCCCCTTGCAAAGGAGATCATCTTCCTCCTTTCAAAAATCAAAAACACCCATTTTCATCTCCATGGGTATTCTCCATTTGAAGGTTTGAGACCACCATTGGAAGCACCTTCATCTCCTTATTGTTTTGAGGTAAAAATAATCTTGAAAACACATCCTTTTCTAGCCCTTGTTGGCAAAACGAAAATTCATGTTGAACCCTTGTCTTGTTCCATGTGTTTCAGCCGATTTTGGCTTCTTCCATGGGCTAGAAACCTCACTCTTTTGCTAACCAAGGACCTCACTCATTGGTTGGAAGGTAATGCTCCTTCTAAACCCTAAAAACATCTAAATTCTAGGGTTAGTTAAGAATGAATGCTAAGTTAGAATTTGTGTATTGGTATGGGCTGTAGCATTGGAGTGTGGACTCCATTTGGAAACCGAGAACAAGAAGGAAAGGATGGAAAATAAAGATGAAAGGAAGAGAAGGGGAAGAAAGAAAGAGGAACTAAAATCACAAGGTAAATGCATTACCTTGAGCTAGTTTTGCATTGTGTAGTGTAACAGATTTTGGGTATTAGAAGCGTGTAAAGTATATAGTAATGAGTGGTAAGTATATCGTTGTATAATGAGGAAGAGAATGTAACAGTTTTGGAAGGTTCAAAAGATGTTTAAAAGCTTGGTAAAGCATTGGGTAATGTATGTGTATGTGCAGGAAAAATATTGTGTGAGATAGTGTTGTTTGGTGTTGGTATTGATATGGGAATTGGAATGAATGTGTGGGCTGAAAATGTATGTGGGCAATGTTAAAATAGGGGAACCTCTGCCTAAATTTGTATGGAAATTGGAGGACTTAGATGTGGAAGGAGAAAGGATAACCTAGGTGGTGACTTGGTGTATTTGGGAAGCTTATGTGAGCAGTTTAAGTAGTTTGAAAACAGATTGAGAAAGATTTAAGTAATGAGAAGAACTAGAGAGGTAAGACAAGGTAATTAGAATGCTAGGAGGAGCATTGATAGAGGGAGTATTGAATGGTAAAGGAGAAAGGAAAAATTTGTAGCATTTGTGGAAGAAGAAAACTATAACAGGGGAGAAAATTTGACAGTGAATGGTGTAATGTAACAGAGTGGTATAGAGATGGATTAGGTTAGTTTTGATTGCTTAATTAGGGTCAAAACACCCTAGGTTATATGTAGGAATAGTGGAGAAGAAGGTGGTAGATGTTTGGAGTTGAAACAAGTTCAAAAACGTATATAAATTGTGAACCTGCAATTGGTCCGGGTTTGTAAACCAGTACAGAAACCCGGACCAGCATAAAAACTCGACAGATTATTATACAAAAGGAGGGGTCCGGGTTTAGAAACTAGGACACTAACCCGGACCACCCCTAAATCATACCCGTAAGTTACCAAAACAAGTGGTCCAGGTTTGCAAAGGAGTACACAAACCCGGACCATACGAAAAACACACCCCACTGGTGGAACGGAACCCTTTAATTACGGTCCAAAACCGTGTATAATTACGGTTGTGGACCGTAATCTACGCGGGCGTCAATAAAGATGGCGACGTCATTAATTACGGTTTTAAACCATAATTAAAGGCCCTTTTCCGGCCCGCGTGTCATTGACTTTACATTACGGTTATTGGTAAAGCCGTGATCCAAAGTCCTTTGGCGCGCGCGCGCCAAAGGACTTTAGATCACGGTTTTACCAATAACCGTAATGTAAAGTCGACACTTTAGATGACGGTTTTGGCAATAACCGTCATCTAAAGTGTATTTTTTTTTTTACAAATCTACACAATTGCAACAGAGGCAGAATTGTAACAGATAAGCAACAGAGGGCAGAAACTGCACAATTGAACCACCTGAATCAAATACCAACAACACAAATTCATTCTCTGCGCACAATTGCAACAGAGATAACATCTAATAAAGCACCAGATCGAAAATCTGTAACATATTCAATTGCATATTCAATCTGTTACACAATTGCAATAGAGATAACAATTGCAAATTCATTCTCTGCGCACAATTGCAACAAAAATATTCAATACAACAGCTAGAATCTGTTACAGCAGCAGCAGCTAGCAATTCATTACAAAAAATATAATCTGTTACAGCAGCAGCAACTAACAGAATAGAGGGCTAAAAGGTAGCAGTGTAACCTATACATGGTAGATACAGCTAGGATGACTCCCAGCAAGAAATAGCATAAAATAGAAGCGTAAAACAGTACAAAAACGGTGCAGAAAACTGTAAAAAACAAAATCCATGATAGCAGCATCAGAGCTAGCTAGTCTACCACTCCATTCTCATTAACATGGCTGCCATGCTCTCTCTGACATGCAACAAGTCGGCAGGAGCATAAGTCTTGAATCTGGCATAATGCTCTTTAATCTGCAACAAGAAAGGATGGAAAACACATAATGAGATTAAGATAAACACACAAAAAATTTGCCGAAAGAATTAAATACAAGACAGCGTTCATATTACCTTGTCTATATCATTCTTAAAACCTGGGAAGTACCCGCAGAACTCGTACATATACCGCATCACGTAGTACCCGCAACTCTTAGAATCCTTTTGGGTAGGGCACTAAATCACCAAAATTCACAAATGTAAAACAATTGTACAAAGATAATAGCAGCACGAATGAAATACATGAATTACCAAACCTTGATGTAATCGACGGTCAAATCACCAAACTCTCCCTGAGGGGTTTTTTTGTAACAACTGTTACATATATTAACAAAAGCGTTTAGCAAAATGAACAAGTACATTAATTTTGGTTCAAAAAACTTACAAACAATTAAATAGTAATAAAAACTTACTCTTTGATTAAGTCTTCAGTGTTGAATTCTGTCCACTGCCCTAGTGGATCTAGAACGAGCAGAGTAGCGGTGGCAGCGCAGAATATAAACAAAGCCCAGTGGTGGCTACAATGTCAAATACAAAATGAAATGAGAAATGAAGGTAAAAAAGTTAGCTAATTAGTATGTAATTTTATATTAGAACTCACGTTTGGTGATACGGCATTAGAATGAATAATTTATTCTGTTGATCAACAACATTGAAGCAATGAATCATGTATTCACAAAACCTCCCCGGGTCCCTAGTGACTGAGTCGTACGATAAACGCTCCGGGCACACCGCAGTAATGGAGGTCATGTCCTTCTCAGCACATCTCTCAAGCAGACATCTATTATATCACATGTACTATAAAAAGTTAGCCAATGCAACTTCATAGATACTTATTCTATATGTTTTTACAGTATGAGGAAAGAACACTTACTTTAGATAAGCTTGAATAATGTTAATGTTCAGATAATCTCCACACATCATCTCTCTGATGTCCTCAAAGTTGATTGCCGTGATCATATCTTCTTCGTAGTGAAACATCGACTTTGGAAGCGTCATCATGAAGTTGTTAGTTTGAGATGACTTCAACATGATCTTGTCGTAGAGATTCATCTGCTTGGCCCCCAAAACATTAACAAGTTTTTGTGGCAGTGCGAGCTTATTTTTAGGCGCCTCAGAAGTCCTGGTGCGACCCCGGACGGGCGCTGGATTCTTACCTTTCGCACCCCGACTCACTGGATTCTTACCCTTCACACACAAACAGTAAAGCATAAATGTAAAGATAATTACTAATTGATTATTATAGTAACATTAAACATTTATCTAGAACATACCCTTGTACTTCTGACAGGATTCGCCGGCGCGCAGATCTCTTCTTCTCTGGGCCGGGATACGCGGCGAGGAAGCTCAGGGATCTCAGGATTCGCCGGCGCGCTGGTCTCTTCTAGTCTGGGCCGGGTTACGCGGCGAGGAAGCTCAGGGATCTATAATAGATTAGATTAGACACTTAATGCTAAATAATGCATTTTATTAGATACTAAATGGTTGTCAAACAGTCTTACCTCATCGGTGACAACAATATAACATGCTGGCCAGGGCAATATGTCTCCCTTCGCTTCGATCAGCGTGCATTTGTTGTCAAACGCCATCGGAAGGTATGCATGCTCAAATCCATCAACTATCAGGTCCAAGGTCACACGCGTAGAATGGGGGTAGACGTACGAAACTGATGAGCGTGAGTGGACCTGATGGCAACACCGTCCCGTAGGCCGCATCTACAGGGTGCCCTTCTAATGGTATTTGGAGACGACATTTTTTTTGCTCCTTTAATAAACAGAGATAATACGTGAAATAAATAAGTGAGTCCAATCTAATACTATTTAAATAACTTTATTTTAGGAGAAAAATAGTTAAACAAAGTTAACCTGGATGTTGGCAAACGGGTACGGGTCAGCGGCCGGAGCACAACTAGACGAGGAAGACAGTCGAGGAGGATCTAGCTGCTGCTGCTGAGTAGTCGCATGTGCAATCGCATTCAACGCTTCCTGCAGCCTCTCCTCGATAGCCCGGCGCTCAGCAGCCTGTTTCTCGTCATTAGCTTGGCGCTCAGCAGCGAACTTACGCTCTACCATCGCCTCGACTTCAGCAGCACTCATCTGACCCTTCCTAGCAGATGGCGGGAATACGTTCTTCTGACGTACTTCTCCCCCAAATCCTCTAACACGCCCGGGTGATCCTTCTTCCCAAGCATTTGATTGAGCGCGTCGTCTTGAGAAGGAGGAGCGTGTAAGTCTACTTCTCCTCTCTGTGCCGCTTCGTACTGTCCAATTTTCAAAGAAGTTAACACTAAATTTAAGATCAACAAACACTTGAGTATATAAGTAAATTATTTAACAGCTACTTTCAAATACTTACAATTTGGTTAGCCAGTTGTTCCATCGCAGCATTAGGAAATATCCTCTGACCTTCGCTGGTCGTTTTCTGGCGTCCCAGTATGTACATCTGCACCCTCCTCGCCTCAGAGACATCCTCGATCGGGCATTCACTTCCATCCTCGTTCCTCCGTGTCAGCAAACCAGCTTCTTCCATCCCTCGAGGCTGCCCACATATCCCCTTCGTCCCATGGTGTGGGGGTAGAGATTAGCTTCACGGTTTTGCCGTGCTTGTTCTTGTATTTGCTGTTAAGAAAGTACAACAGGAAATTAATTAGAAAATCAGGGATAAAGCATTATGAGCATTAATTAAGAAAAGAGTACACACAAACATACCCTGAACTCGGGGGTGGCGTGCCGCTCAACGAACTCCTTCCACTCCTCTTCAGTGATCATGCCATTGTACACAACATACGGCGGAGGCTCACGTGGGGGCACCCTGTTGATCCAATGCTCAACCAAGTAGTGGCGGAATGATTTAGCTTTGCCGGACACCAAAGAAAGAACGGTCTTCTTCACTTCTTCTGGGATCTTGTATCGTTCTTGCACCTTCTTCCAGATGGTCTCCTTAACTTCTTCCGGGACTTGTTTCCATGTGTGGTTGATGCAGCAATGTGATCTGGCCAGAGTCCCTAGCATACTAGCGAACTCTGACCTGCTGCCCCCACCATACCTCCCATACTTGTCCCACAGAAGACTAATCTGATCCGGTTTCTGCAGTTTCAACCCACGGGTCGGACCTCTACCTCTGGGTCTCTGAGTAGCACTCGTAGAAGGTGCACTCATGGAAGGGCCAACAGCAGCAGCGGCACATGTAGATGGGGCAACAGCAGCAGCGGCAGATGTAGATGGGACCGGTACCATTTGCTGCTCATTTTCCTCCTCCTGACGACAAAATAAATCGAACTCTTCATCAGCCATGTCCGGATCAGCCATGCCTGCAAGGATTGAAATACAATTTGAATTAAATTAAGCATTTCATAATGGTCATAAACAAGCAATAAATAAAAGAGTGTTAATTTCATATAAATTTTTATAGTAATAACTTACATACACCATTATATGTATATATATAAATCTTACCTCTGGTAGACGATTAGCCGATGCTAAGATGGTTGAGGTCGGAAGCCTAAATAAAGTCGTAGTCCTGATGCATAAATGAAAAACGACAACATTAGAATTCATCAAAAAATCAAGGTTAAATGCTAGCTAAACCGCGGAAAAAATCGACAGCATCTCCCCTATATTTCTAACGTCTCCAAATCAGTTTTATCAAAGTCAAATTTGCACGCACCATCTAGAACTGGTAACATACATATACTTATCTTCACTGATGTATTTAGTTTACAGAAACAGAAGTCTAAGTTTTAAAACTGAAACTGAGGTCAATGTTCCTTCCTTCTGTTATTTAATTCAATCTGTTATATTGGCTAGCCCTTCTCAATGAGTTTATGTCTGAGCTATTAGGTTCAATAGTTTTTCACTTCTCTAAACAGCCCCAACATCTTTCTGTTGCCTCTACTGAACAGATTCACACAGAACTCAAACAGAAATAGAAACTGAAAGAAAAGAAACCGACAGACAGAGATGGTGTATGACTCCTCTCTGTTTGTTCACGTGTTTGAATTCTCAAACCTTTCTAAACTGTCGATCCTGTCAATTTGGTGTGTTATAAAGTTTCTAACTCAACTAAACCCAAGGCAACTTTGTTACAGATGCAGAATTAGTCAGAACCTGATCTGATAGGAAACTGAAGCTGAAATCCAAACTGAAATCAAAACAAAAACTAAGTTGTGTTCTTGCTTTCTTCCGTGTCTGTTTTTTTTCTTTCAACTGATTATACTTCTCCTAACTCCTTACCCAGTTACTTAAATATTCCATTAAGCTTTTGAATCCAGACCAAAACTCAAACAACTTGTTACAGTTCTGTTCCATTCATGAAACTGAGATATGCTACAGTTCTGTTCCATTCATTTTTCAGGAATCGGTAATATACTTGAACTTACTTTCTTTCCTGTGGCAGTTTTAAGTAATAGCATTTTTAAAACTACACTATTATGTATTAATTGTAATACTAAATGCTAAGAATAAATAAATACAGCAGTTTATAGATTGGTTTGCAAAGTTACCGTAACTAAGCACCGAAGTGGGCAAGTAGTGTAGAAATCAGCCCACGAACTAGGTCGCAATTAACTGTGAATCTGGGCACAAATATATGAACAAGGTTAGAACATTTGCCATTACACTCTCAGGATTCGATACAAACGAGGTTAGAACTTGCAATCGAAATGCATGTATATGAACAAAGTTAGAAAAAAACGACAATCAATCGATCGCATACCCAATACGCGATAGAGACGTCGACGGTGAGACCAGTGGTAGATGGGTGGTGACCGGTGGCGATGGGAGTGACAAAGGTGGTGGGAGCGACGGCGGCGATGGCCGTTAGCAAGGTGACGGGAGAGAGGAGGCGATTTCAGTGAGGAAGATAGCGCGAAAGAGCAGAAGAGTTACTGTGAGTAGAGTGTGCAGAGTGTAGGTAAATGTTTAAATGGACTTTAGATTACGGTTTACATGTAAACCGTAAACTAAAGTCACACTTTACATGACGGTTCCCAAAAAAACCGTAATCTAAAGTGTAACGAAATTAAAAAAAAGCGCGATAATTATTTGGCATATGTTGGGTTTCAAACATAGGTAACACATTAATATAAAGTTTTTATTAATCTAAAATACACTGGTAAAATGACATCGTTAACCGTAATCTAATGTGTAACGAAATTAAAAAAATAGCGCGATAATTATTTGGCATATGTTGGGTTTCAAACATAGGTAACACACTAATATAAAGTTTTTATTAATCTAAAATACACTGGTAAAACGACGTCGTTAACTGTAATTTAGATTACGCGCGGAGTCAAAAAAATCAAATAATACGGGAAATATTTGGCGTCAGGTCAAAACGACGTCGTTGACCATCAGTCGGAGGTAGGCACGCCTTTTTTAAGGCGGACTTTAGATGACGGTTATTAGTGAAACCGTAATCTAAAGTCCGTTGACCGTAAAGCACGCGTCAACACGGGACTTTAGATTACGGTTTCACTAATAACCGTCATCTAAAGTCCGTCCTAAAAAAGGCGCGCCTATCTCCGATCGATTATTGATTACGGTTAATTCAATCATCGTCGCTAATTAATTCCGGCCTTCCTATTAATCACGGTGTCTGTTAAAGCCGTGATTAAACCACCGTCATTAAAGGCTCACGTTCCACCAGTGCCCGTAACATAACAATACATGTGGTCCGGGTTTGTAGGGTAGGACATAAACCTAGACCAGTCGTTTTTCACACCCGAAGGATTTTTCAAAGTGTTGGTCCGGGTATGTAAACCCGGACAACAACCCGGACCACACTAAAATCATTCCAGAATGTATTTTAAAGCTAATCTAAGGTAGGGTAAGGATGGGTAATGATATTATAAGATAATTAAGACATGATTAAGGATGTCTAATGGTCATTAAGGCCATAAATAAGCTTAGAAAATAATTTTAAGTAAGTAACATAAGTAAATGCATTTTGGATAATAAGGAATTAGTATGTATAAACTGGGAAACTTTAGAAAAGTAATAAGTAAGGTTAAAAATAGATAATTAACCACCTAACTGTATGTATGTGATAGGATTCGAATAGTTGAACACCGAAGAGGAGTCGGTGAGTCTAAGTCAACGGTGGCAGGCATGATTTCTTCATGCTCTGTATCCTAACCTGGTTACCCCGATTTGTGTGCTTAATTGACCACCTAAATAAGATAAATGCATGAATCAGACTTTATTGCACTTACTTGTGCTTGTTTATATTGTACTTGATATATTTGTCTTGAACAATTAGTTTGTATAATTCATGAAATGAACGGATGAAGATAAGTATGTAAGTACTTGTAGTGTATTGTGTAATGTATTGTATCTTGTATGTATGTGCATGGGAGTATTAAATTATTGTGTGGCTTGGATGCGAATTACTGATACTAATTCCTAACTACCTAACTCCTAACTTAAGTATTGAGTAAATTAGAATGAGTAGAAGTCCGATATAGTTTCGGCCACGCATGAGGATGAGGAGACACAAGAGGTTGGATCCGATTCCTTGTTCTTAAACTTGTCCACGGCCCAAACCCCTTAAATGGGTAGCATCCTGGATTAGTGAACCAAGTAAATCCTGGTGGTGGGACAGAGTAGTCCCCGGGCCGGAGGTCCCGACGACTTGAATTGAGTAAGTAGTAAGTAAAGTAAGTATTGTATGAGTAATGGTCTTGGCTGGTGTAAGTCATTGACCCCGAGTAAAAGAATAATCTCCACCCGATTAACCCAGGTGGACAAATGAAGCTAACAAGTACTGGGTATTGTGTATGTATTGAGTATGGAATGTGTATGTATTGAGTATGTATTGTGTATGACAGGAAAGGGAAGTAAGTATCAATTGGCTTGTATGGTTTACCTTGTATGTATTGAAGTGTGTGTATGTATTCCTTGCGTAAAGTATTGTAGTATTGTGTATGAAAGCATGTATGCATGTATGTAAATAAAATAAATGATGTATTCGACCAAGTGGTTGGCATACCCTCGCTAGTACGCGGGTATGCGGAAGTCATATGCAGCGAAAGCTGAGCCCCTAGGGGCAACTTTTTAGTGTGCAGTACCCGAAGCGGACCTGATCACGGTAAGAAATCAACAGCTACGTTGACTGCTAGGAAGGAATGTAGAAGGTAGTAATTTGTATAAGGCTTGTAGCCTTGGTGTAGTAGTGTACTAAGGAGTATACTTAGTACTTAGAAAGTAAGTAGTTTGTGAGGAATGGGTAGATGTACACTCTTAGTGAGTATGTATGTATTTGGAAGAGGTATTATATTTGTATAAGGATCTTAGTAAACTCGGTGTATGATATTGTATTGTATTGAACTTATGGAGCATTGTATTGAATGGGAATTGTAGTACTTGAATTGTAATTGTAGTATGGAGTGTATTTGTGTAGCACTCGGATATTCCGGTCCATCAGACCGATGCTGTATGTAGTAGTAGTAGCCTTGTTAGTCACGTGGGTGGCTAACGGCATTGTATGACCCACCGTTGTGTATATAAGTAACCGCTGCGCTGGTATATAAGTATGTTGTGATTGGACGGTAATGACGGTATTAGCGGTTGGGGTGTTACAGCCAAGTTGCTCAAGCTATTATGCAATCTGCAATATATCCAATTAAACGGACGAGGGAACGAATACGAACTATGGATGAGATGTGATCATGATTAAACCAGGAGGAGAAGAATATGTGTTGTACTCAATGAGATTGAGATAGGAGAACCAATTTTGCTAAATATAGCAGAAATTTTACCTACACCATGCCACTAGGATAATAGCACTTACAACAAGTTAACCGATAACGCGAACTAATAAACAACAAAAAAAAGGACATCCATCAAAAGGGAGATTGACAACAGAATACTTCACAATAACCGTGTGACGGACATTACCAGTTTATTAAACGAGACATGGGACGACCGCACTCCGATAGGAGCATGTGGGCCTGACAGACTTATTTATGAGTTAGTCGGGTAAGTAGTAATGTATCAGTACGGTACCCCATGTTTGTAGACAAGTAGTGTTAGGAACACGAGAAGTAGTCAACTCCGTACTAAGGACAGTGATGCAGATTACCTCGAAGATGGACGAGAAGAGCCGCAGTTAAACCAACGGGCTAGAGAAATCAAGAACCTTCAACAAAGAGTAGTAGATAGTATACAGTGAAGACAAGGAAACCTTCCAAGAACGTGAATGACAAAGATAGAAACATGAAAACCCATTACATGGGCGAATATGATGTAGAACCCTCATAAGGATCGAGCAAATTCTTGCAATCCAGAGGAACCTACCAGATGATGTGAACATAAATGCGTGACTACGCAATGATGAGAGACAAGCTAATATACTAGCAGATACCTTAAGCAAGGAACAAAGTTATGATAACTAGCGGACTTGAAATGTACAACTCATATGATAATTGATTCATCTTATCTGTTTGACTCATTAGATATTAACCGCTGAGGGTTTACGCCTCTGCACTCTGTAGGACTGAGTGTTTTGGTATTGCACTTGTGCAGTTTTTAATCTAGTGGGAATACGGGAAGATGTAATGGATATCAACACGAAGTGAGTATCAAAGAACTACAACAGTGTGTTACTCCGGAACAAAACCACCAGGAGACACGGATGACAAGCATTATCCGGGGACATGTAGGCTAGTTACGTCTCAGTATTACAAAGACAATGCAAGAGCACTAATACTAACAATAGCCAATGTCATATTACCCTCAAGTTGAATATCAGTGAGAGAAACACACGCATGTACGCTATAATCCAACGAGAGGATACACAACAATGAAAAGAGGCAAGCTGAGCCTATGTTCATGGTCTGCACCTCAATACGGAGCGAGTGGGCCATTAGAATAAATTAGGGAGAGAGCACAAATAGTTCAGTGCCTCACCCTTTATTATGTGGAGCCCGGAAGGGCTAGAGTCATACCCGTCTCTCTGATATAAGGATAATCCACGATTGGAGAACTCTATGAGAGCCAAGTATCCAGCACTCCTGTTGAGCGGCTGTTGTATACTTGTGGGTACGGGGGCGTAACCCTTTTTAAGGTGGGTAGAGCCTCTTGGCTGTGCACGTGTGTGCACTAAGTTTTGTTGTTTCATATGCGGGGCATACAGTAGTTTGTTGGTATGTGGGGCATACGATGTTTGTTTGTTTGTTTGTTTATTTCGTATGTGGGGCATAAAGTGAATTGGTGGTATGCGGGACATACGATGTTTTGTTGGTTTTGTTTGGTACGCGGGGCGTACGTTGTTGATTTGTTTGTGTGTGTTGTGCACATGTATGTATGTATCTTATGAGATACCTATTTGGATGATGTGTATACACCCATGTGTGTAGTACCTTTCTTATGATACTTGTGATATATATATTTATATTATCTTGTAGATTGATTACGTACGGTATCGCCTAGATACGAAATGAATCATTAGATATGGAATGTGGAAGGATGGTATGTTATGGACACCTCGGGGAGGTTATCAGGGTTTGTAGAATTGATAGGAAATAATGGTGCTGATGAATCACCTCTATCCATATATGATTGAACTTACGCCACAAAGTGATGGCTATGTGCTGTATAAGCACAATACGATGTGTGTAAATGATATATCACATAGATATACATTATGGGTTATATGGGTAGTTATTAAAACACCTATTTGGATGAAGCGACTTCAGGACGAAGTCTTTTTAAGGGGGGTAGATTGCAATATCTCAAACTAATAAAACATGGATTAAACATCTTATCAAACTAATTAAGGCCTAAACATGCCTTAAAAGTCAATTGAGAACAACAATGGTCAACACAAAGCAAGAATTGCACCCTTTGACCGTTTAGGGTAAATACATACACAAATGAACTCCTTATGACCTAAAATTTTGTCCTAAGAATATTAACACATAAAGAAACGTAATACAATTATTGGACAACACTCCAACACAAAGAACAAGCATTAACATGCTTAAAGGTCAAGTAGGGCAAAAATGTGCTCTAAGAAACCTTAAAGGTCTTATGACCTCTATTTGATATACAACTGGATTCCTAAGATCAATTATCATGTAAGGAACACAATGAAACCATTCTCAAAGAAAACAAAGCTCAGAAACACCTTGTGACACAAAATGTGCACTAAAACACCTTAAAGCACGTTTTTGTGTATGAGCTCTAAGATATTGACTTTTTGACACTTTAAAGACTAGATTACATTCTTTATATCATTAATGTGACATGATAGACTATATTATAAAGTCTAAATCGAAGTTTGAAAATAAAATCAAAATGGGTGATTTTGGGTGAATAGTACCCAAAATAACATTTAATTACTTAACTTAACCATGGTCAATGGTCATCTTTTGGTTTGACCATCTATTTCCACTCACTTAATGAGTCATCCTCATCCATTAGCCAACAACACATATCTCCTAATGAGTCATCTATTACTATGCAATAAAGTAACATTAAATGACAAAAAAAGCAAAACTAGCTTTCTTCTTCCATTACCTTCCTTCCCAGCCGACTCCATCCAGCTCCATTCTCTCTTTTGCTCCTCCATAACTGTGGGAACACACCAAAGTCAGAGGAGAACTGTAACGACCCCAAAACCGGCCTAGGAGTTAGGGCCGTTACACGCCGCGAGTCTACTACCTAACGTCGCAAGGCTCTAAGCAAACGAATCCCAAAACCGAATAACAACCTTGTATAAATACCAAAGAGTTTACAAGCTTTAAATCCTTATAGGTCAGATACAAAGAGAGAGGCCCGAAGGCTACACAAAGTACTAAAGCGTCCAAAGCGCAAGCACAAAAAGTCTAAAGACACATAAAAATAACGAAGCTCCAGAAGGGGACGAGAAGAGAAGATCCCACGAGCTCAATCTGCAACAAAGTAAAGGGGTGAGCTAAACAGCCCAGCAAGCAGAAGACTTCAAGGAAGCCCACTCAAAACAGAAGCAGAAGAATACTTATAAACAGAGAGGATAGCGGAGTCAATATAAATAGACTGAATGAAACCACAAAACAGAGGCAGAGCAGAACGGAATATCACTTCAAAACACAGTCGGACCTTCAGATCAGAAACAGAAGAATGGGACACTAGTAGCCAGCTAACACAACAGAAGGACTCGCATAAGGTCCTATGGATCCGAGGATCCCACAACAGAAGCCGTAGAGACAGCTAACAGACCCGTCGGTCAAATAACGTCCTAAGGGAAACCCTAAGGAGTATAAACAGAAGGAATTCCTGCGCAGCATGCTACGGGACAGCCCGACCCGACTATCCAAGGCTCAGAAGCAAAGTAACTAGGTCCCAAAACCAAAATCTCACAAAACAGATCTCAAGCGCATAAAAATGCATATAAACAGCATAGGAAGCTTGTACACAGATAGGGGAATCCAACCCCGCAAACGGAACTTAAAACGGAGCTAAAACGGAGAAGTTATGCCCAAAACAGTGGCATGTCCGAACTTGCGTCCGACCTTGCAAGTTCGGACAGAGGCCGAGAATCAGGAGTCGCGGAGATACAAATGTCCGAACTTACGTCCGAACGTCAAAGTTCGGACGTAAGTCGAGAGTTAAAAGCCAGAACCATCCTAGTGTCCGAACTTGCGTCCGACCTTGCAAGTTCGGACACACGTCGAAACTTTTACGAAAATCCATCCTCGCGTCAGGTCCGAACTTTGAAGTTCGGACCGATGTTCGGACACTTCAAAACCTTCAAAAACAAAACGCGCCCGATGCACTGTCCGAACTTACAAGTTCGGACAGACGTTCGGACAGCGCGAAACTGACGAAATCCAGAGCGATCAGACGAACATAAATCAGTCAAAAATCACCGTAACTCACACAAAACTCATAGAATGGTAAATCAGTACCCTCGGGGGTTTAGCCAAACGATTAACAACGCAAAACCAATGAGAAAACACACAAGCAACACACGAAATCGGATACGGAACAGATATTAAAACAATCCCCGAGGGTGAGCAAACTACCCCGATTCCATCCCCCACTTACATGAATTCGAAGCGAAGATGCTGTCCGACGTTACCCGCAACTCAACGAACAAAACACAGCGGAGGGGACGCACAATGCACCACTGATTGCAGAAGAGAAGAGACCCAAAATCAGAAAAACTGCCCTCTCTCAAACAGGAGCGGAAACCATCGGAATCGAAAGGGAAACCAAACCTGATTGTAGAAGAGAAGAACCCGAACAGAAGCAGCAGTAGAAATCGACCGGAACCAGCAACAATTCACACCAGAGGACCAAGTTCTCACCAAGGAAGAAGAAGAGGGAAAGAGCGTAGAAACTGTCGAGATGAAGAACGCACGATTTGAAAACTGATCGTGGATTGAGAATGAGAAATAAATGACTTATTTACCTTAATAAGTCTCACCAAAATAAAAGAGGGGAAACGACCTCCTTGCCCCCGTCTTTTAATTTAAAGACTCCGATGTCCCATCAGCTATCCAAAGTAACACATAACATAAACAATGATATAAACCGAAATGTCATGAAATCTGAAAACGTAAAATACGGAGTATTACATCACTCCCCCCTTAAAAGGAATTTCGTCCTCGAAATTCGACATACCTCACTGCTCGAAAAGGGACGGAAACTTAGCACGCAACTCCTCCTCGAGTTCCCACGTCGCCTCACGCTCGGACTGATCAGACCACTGCACCTTAATCATAGGCAGTGTCTTGCTACGAAGCCGACGAACATCCCGAGCTAAAATACGAACCGGAACTGCCTCATAGGTGAAATCATCTCTGAGTCGAAGCTGACCATAGTCAATCACATGCGAAGGATCATGTAGATACTTCCTGAGCATCGACACATGGAACACGCCATGCACTCCTGCTAGAGCTGGTGGCAATGCCAATCTGTAAGCCACCGGCCCAACCTTCCCAAGCACCTCAAAAGGTCCTACGAACCGAGGACTCAGCTTGCCTCGCTTCCCAAAACGAACCACACCCCGAACTGGAGAGATCTTTAGATACACGTGGTCTCCCACCTGAAACTCAAGCGGACGGCGTCTCTGATCTGCATAACTCTTCTGCCGGCTCTGGGCAACCAACAAACGCTCCCTGATAGTCTTAACTTTGTCCACAGCTCCCTGCACCAGCTCAGGACCTACAATCGCCCTCTTCCGCAGGTCATCCCAACAAATAGGAGATCTACAGCGCCTACCATACAACGCCTCATATGGAGCCATCCCAATGCTCGATTGGAAACTATTATTGTAGGCGAACTCAATCAATGTCACATGCTGATCCCAGCTGCCCCCGAAGTCGAGCACACAATCAACCTTCCAAAATCTGATTCGTCCTCTCCGTCTGCCCATCGGTCTGAGGATGATAAGCCGAACTGAAAGCCAAATTCATCCCTAACGCCTTATGCAGGCTTCGCCAGAAGCGAGATACAAATCTCGGATCTCTGTCCGAAACGATCGTCGCCGGCACACCGTGCAACCTCACAATCTCATCAATATACAGCCGAGCCAGGCGCTCCAGGCTGAAGGTCTCACAGGCAAGAAGAAATGAGCTGACTTCGTCAACGGTCCACAATCACCATAGCGCATCGTACCAGAAGATGTCCTAGGCAACCCCACAATGAAATCCATGCCAAACGCTCTCCCATTTCCACTCAGGAACGGGAAGAGGCTGCAGAAGACCCGCAGGTCGCTGATGCTCAGCCTTCACCTGCTGACAGGTTTGGCAACGAGCCACAAAATCAGAAATCTCCCTCTTCATATTCGCCCACCAAAAGGATTCCCGGAGATCCCGGTACATCTTCACCCCTCCTGGGTGCACAGAATAAGGAGCTCCATGAGCCTCCTGCATAATCTCCCGCCGAAGGTCGCCTCCACTAGGCACACAAACTCTGCCCCTGAAGCGAAGACAATCATCGCTGGACACAGAAAACTCTGACTCCTGCTCATCTAACAACTTCTCTCTGATCTTACACAACTCAGCATCAGCCTTCTGACCTTCTCTGATCCGCTCAATCAAAGTAGACTGGACCTGAATCGAAGCAATCATCCCGGCACGGTCTGACCGAACAACCCAAATCCCCATACGCTGAAGCTCAATAGCAGACCTCTGAACCCCTGACAACGAACAAGCAAGTCCAGGAGCACCCCTACGGCTCAAGGCATCAGCCACCACATTCGCTCTACCCGGATGGTAGAGGATCTCCAGGTCGTAGTCATGTAACAGCTCCAACCAGCGCCGCTGTCTCAAATTCAATTCCTTCTGCGTGAACAGATATTTGAGACTCTTGTGATCCGTGTAGACTTACACGTCACCCCATACAAATAGTGCCGCCAGATCTTCAGAGCGAAGACCACAGCAGCTAGCTCCAAGTCATGGGTAGGATAATTCCTCTCATACGGCTTCAACTGCCGTGACCCACATGCTACCACCTTTCCCTGCTGCATCAGAACACACCCCAACCCTCTGTGGGAAGCGTCACAGAACACCTCAAAGCCCTTTGTCCCAGAAGGCAACGTCAAAATCGGGGCCGAAGTCAACCTCTTCTTCAACTCCTGGAAGCTCTCCTGGCACGCCTCACTCCAATCAAACTTGACATCCTTCCTAAGAAGACGAGTCAAGGGAGATACGATCTTAGAAAAGCCCTCCACGAACTTCCTATAATACCCAGCCAATCCCAGAAAACTGCGCACCTCAGACACACTAGTGGGCTTCGCCCACTCCATAACTGCCTTAACCTTCTCTGGGTCCACTGATATGCCATCCTTCGAAACCACGTGGCCAAGAAACACCACTCTATCCAACCAAAACTCACACTTCTTCAATTTAGCATACAACTCCTTCTCCTTCAACGTCCGTAGAACCATCCTCAGATGCTCCTCATGCTCCTCAGCACTCTTGGAGTACACCAAGATGTCGTCAATAAACACAACTACAAAAGAATCCAAGAAAGGTTTGAAGACTCTGTTCATCATATCCATGAAGAACGACGGGGCATTGGTCAAACCAAAAGGCATGACCAAGAACTCATAATGCCCATACCGGGTCCTAAATGCAGACTTAGACACATCCTCGGCCTTAATCTTCAGCTGATGATATCCAGAACGCAAGTCGATCTTCGAGAAGACTGTCGCCCCTGCTAACTGGTCGAAGAGATCATCAATGCGGGGAAGAGGATACCGATTCTTGATGGTAACCTTATTCAATTCCCTGTAATCAATGCACAATCTGAAGGAGCCATCCTTCTTCTTCACGAACAACACAGGTGCTCCCCATGGAGACACACTAGGGCGAATGAAGCCCTTATCCAGAAGATCCTGCAGCTGCACCTTCAGCTCCTTAAGCTCTGCCGGACTCATGCGATAGGGAGCCTTAGAGATAGGCTGGGTCCCTGGCGCTAACTCAATAGAAAACTCCACCTCACGATCAGGTGGTAGTCCTGGCACATCGTCCTGGAACACCTCAGGAAACTCACACACAATGGGTATATCCTCCAACCGGGATCCCTCCTTAACCTCAGGTACAAAGCAGAGAAACCCCTGGCAGCCCTTCCTCAAGGAACGGACTGCCTGCATAGCAGACACCAACACAGGAGCACAAGGAATGGAATTCCCCACAAAAGCAAAACGGGTCTCACCCGGTCTATCAAACACAACTCTCCTAGCTGCACAATCTATATGGGCATGGTGCTCTGCTAGCCAGTCCATGCCCAAAATCACATCGAAGCAAGACATACGCATAGGGATCAAATCAGCAGACAAGTTCCTATCCATACTACCGGAACCGACTTACACACAGAATCAAGTACACAAGCAGGTACCACTCAGCGGGCTAGAAATACACAATCCACATCACAGGGTACAGCAGACAACCCGAGACTACCCACTAAATCAGCAGACACAAAGGAGTGGGTAGCTCCTGAATCAAACAAGCAGAAAACTGGCTGAGAAGAGATCTGAAGAATACCTGACACTACTCGGCCTGAGTCACGGTCTCGCTCACCAGCTAGAGCGTACACACGAGCCTGGGTCTGGGGCTTCTTCTGATCAGTCTTCTGCCCGGACCCTGAACCAGCTCCTCGGCCCTCAGAACCGCCACTGCTACCTCCACCTCTAGCCTGTGGACACTGGGCAATGCGATGGTCTTGCGAACCACACTTGAAGCACGCCCCGGACTTCCTGTAGCACTCCCCCCAGGATGGAAACGGTCACACTCCGCACACTTCTCCACAGCAGGATGCTGATGAAGAAGAACCCCGGTCTCCTCTATACTTCTTCTTCTGAGAAGAAGTCTGCTCACGCCTCTCGGGCTCCTCCACGACCCTTCCTCTTCTGGTCCTTGCCCTTATCGGGCCTGGTCCCTCTTCTCATACCGCTGCCTAGCCTGCAGCTCAGACTCCACCACCAACGCCACATCGGCCACATCCCGGAAAGTCTTGTGGCGAAAAGGTGCCACAGCAGCGCGAATATCACCCCTCAACCCAGCCTCAAACTTCCTAGCCTTCCGGTTATCATCCGGCTCAGGCACAAACTTAGAAAGAGAGAAATAAACTTCGCAGTCATCCACGACATCTCCTTCGTCTGGCGAAGCCTCCCATACTCTACAATCTTCTGATCCCTGAAGACATCGGGATAGAACTGCTGATTGAAGCAGCCCCTGAACTGCTCCCATGTCCATGGGTGGGGGTACTTCCCTTCGACCGACTTCCACCACTCCTTCGCCTCACTCTGAAACATGAAGGTAGCGAATCCGACTTTCTGATCCTCCTCACATCCCATGACCCGCAGAAGGTCCTCAATGGCAGTGATCCAGTGGCTCGCCTCCTGTGGGTCGCCACTAGCATCAAAAGAAGGTGGCTTCAGCTTCAGAAACTCCTGAAGCGCCTTCACGTTGTTGCCCCCCGCGTTACCGGCTCCTGCCGCCTGACCAGCAGTGGCCCCTACAGTCTGCAGCACCTGGGTCACCACCTGCTGCACAATCTCTGCAATGTCCCCCTGGGGAGCATCGCCTGCAGCTACACCACGTCCTGAACGTCGGGGAGGCATACTGAAGATACAACATCAAAATTTATCAGAAACCATCAAGCATCAAACAGCAGACCTTCAACACCCACACATGCAGACAAAACCCCACAGACACCAAAGAACGAGCAACCTGGCTCTGATACCACTAAATGTAACGACCCCAAAACCGGCCTAGGAGTTAGGGCCGTTACACGCCGCGAGTCTACTACCTAACGTCGCAAGGCTCTAAGCAAACGAATCCCAAAACCGAATAAGAAACTTGTATAAATACCAAAGAGTTTACAAGATCCAAATGCTTAAGTCAAATACAAAGAGAGAGGCCCGAAGGCTACACAAAGTACTAAAGCGTCCAAAGCGCAAGCAAAAAAGTCTAAAGACACATAAAAATAACGAAGCTCCAGAAGGGGACGAGAAGAGAAGATCCCACGAGCTCAATCTGCAACAAAGTAAAGGGGTGAGCTAAACAGCCCAGCAAGCAGAAGACTTCCTCAAGGAAGCCCACTCAAAACAGAAGCAGAAGAATACTTATAAACAGAGAGGATAGCGGAGTCAATAAATAGACTGAATGAAACCACAAAACAGAGGCAGAGCAGAACGGAATATCACTTCAAAACACAGTCGGACCTTCAGATCAGAAACAGAAGAGTGGGACACTAGTAACAAGCTAACACAACAGAAGGACTCACGTAAGGTCCTATGGATCCGAGGATCCCACAACAGAAGCCGTAGAGACAGCTAACAGACCCGTCGGTCAAATAACGTCCTAAGGGAGACCCTAAGGAGTATAAACAGAAGGAATTCCTGCGCAGCATGCTACGGGACAGCCCGACCCGACTATCCAAGGCTCAGAAGCAAAGTAACTAGGTCCCAAAACCAAAAGCTCACAAAACAGATCTTAAGTGCATAAAAATGCATATAAACAGCATAGAAGCTTGTACACAGATAGGGGAATCCAACCCCGCAAACGGAACTCAAAACGGAGCTAAAACGAGAGAAGTTATGCTCAAAACAGTGGCATGTCCGAACTTGCGTCCGACCTTGCAAGTTCGGACAGAGGCCGAGATCAGAGTCGCGGAGATACAAATGTCCGAACTTACGTCCGAACGTCAAAGTTCGGACGTAAGTCGAGAGTTAAAAGCCAGAACCATCTTAGTGTCCGAACTTGCGTCCGACCTTGCAAGTTCGGACACACGTCGAAACTTTTACGAAAATCCATCCTCGCGTCAGGTCCGAACTTTGAAGTTCGGACCGATGTTCGGACACTTCAAAACCTTCAAAAACAAAACGCGCCCGATGCACTGTCCGAACTTACAAGTTCGGACAGACGTTCGGACAGCGCGAAACTGACGAAATCCAGAGCGATCAGACGAACAGAAATCAGTCAAAAATCACCAAACTCACAAAACTCATAGAATGGTAAATCAGTACCCTCGGGGGCTTAGCCAAACGATTAACAACGCAAAACCAATGAGAAAACACAGCAACACACGAAATCGAACAGATACAAACAGATATTAAAACAATCCCGAGGGTGAGCAAACTACCCCGATTCCATCCCCCACTTACATGAATTCGAAGCGAAGATGCTGTCCGACGTTACCCGCAACTCAACGAACAAACACAGCGGAGGAGACGCACAATGCACCACTGATTGCAGAAGAGAAGAGACCCAAAATCAGAAAAACTGCCCTCTCTCAAACAGGAGCGGAAACCATCGGAATCGAAAGGAAAACCAAACCTGATTGCAGAAGAGAAGAACCCGAACAGAAGCAGCAGAGTAGAAATCGACCGGAACCAGCAACAATTCACACCAGAGGACCAAGTTCTCACCAAGGAAGAAGAAGAGGGAAAGAGCGTAGAAACTGTCGAGATGAAGAACGCACGATTTGAAAACTGATCGTGGATTGAGAATGAGAAATAAATGACTTATTTACCTTAATAAGTCTCACCAAAATAAAAGAGGGGAAACGACCTCCTTGCCCCCGTCTTTTAATTTAAAGACTCCGATGTCCCATCAGCTATCCAAAGTAACACATAACATAAACAATGATATAAACCGAAATGTCATGAAATCTGAAAACGTAAAATACGGAGTATTACAAGAACACCAATTGATCTAGGTAAGCTTATTAAGCCATTTTATGTTCATTCTCTTCACTTTTCTTTCCTCTTTCCATGGAGCTAAACATCAACCATTTCCATCCATGGTTCTAGGTTGTTTTGGAGGTTAAAATAAGAGTGATTCTCGGCTGTAACAAGGGAAGAAGGAGGGAAGTTCTAATCTTGATCTTTTAAGGTAAAAATGTGCTTTAAGCACTTATCTCTTCATTTCTATCATTTCCGATTGGAAAACCTGATTTCTTAGGCTAATAATCTTCTTCATAACATGCTTATTCAGTTGGTATATCAAGAGATTCAAGGAATAGCCAAATCCATGCCAAAAACACCATTTTGGCATCTTAATCAAGGTGAAAATTAGCCTTCTTCTAATCTGAGTTGTACTGGTTTTAAGCCTTGGTTTAGTAGCTCTTTTGATGCTATTTTTATTCTGTAAAAACAGGCCGATGATCAGCCTTGGTTTCCTTTGTATTCTAAGGTAAATTTAACCTTGAAATTATACGTTAAAACACTTCTTATGGTTAGCTCTTGCTTGGAGTCTAATCATGTCTTGTTGCTGTTTAAAAACATGTTAATCAAGCTGTGGAAAAATTTATCCTAAGGAGCCGTGGCCAAACAAGGCCTTATCTTGGCTAAAATAAGGTATAAATCACTTAAACCTTCACTTGGTAATATGTGTTTAAACATATGTTTATTATATGCCATGAGTGAACATGGTATAAAAGGTCTATTTTGACCTTAGGTGGTTAGGAATGATTTAGTAAATTTATATAAGTAATTAAGTAACATAGAGGTCAAATTAAGACTTTATGTGGAAAATTGGTAATTAATGAAAAATACTAGGAGGCCGAGGTTTAATGCATTTTTGAGCATTTATGTGTAATTATTTTATAAGCTAATGTTTGTAATAAGGCCATGTACTTTAGGCCATTTATTTATGTATTAAGTTTAAATTATATTTTAGGTAACCATATATATATATATTATATTCCCGCAAGGAATTAGGGGTTAAACCATAATTAAATTAAATTTGGGGGCTATATCATAATAAAGCCAAAAATTTGAGGTTAAAAGGATTTAAAATAAAAATTATAAGATTTTATAAAGTTTTGGGGTTAAATGGTAATTTCTAAAAAATATGGGTACAAACCATAATTAATGGGAATTGATGGTCAAGGAAATATTAAGGAGGTCAACCTTGACCATATGGTAGGCTTTGACCAAATTAGATAAGTTAAATAACTTATTTAAGGTTTTATATTAATAAGATAAGTATTTAATTGTAACACTTTTATAGCATATGGGGTAAATATGTTATTACCGAAAGTTGAGGGTGTAAAATGGTATTATAAACACCCATGGGCTATTAGGAATTTTTAGGAATTTATTTGGTTGATTTTGGAATTAAAATAAACTATATATGTATAATATATAGTTATTATGTCATTGTTACACTTTGGATAAATATAAGGGGTGGAATGGTAAATATCGAGAGTATATGGGTTAGTAATGGTAATTATAACCCTTGGGTGGAATTTGGTGATTTTTGGAATATGTGTATAATATATTGTTTTAATGATATTATAAAACTATATGTTATAAATTGGGTCAAATTGCAATTATAGAAAGTTGGTGGTTGAAAAATAATTTGGAACAGCTTATTAGGTCCGCTCGAAAATTATAACAATATATAACCATAGGTTATATTTATATTAAGGGTTAAAATGTTATAATATATTATATATATATATATATATATATAATATATTATATATATATAACATAACATTACATATGTGGTCAAATTATAAATTTGGAAAGTTAAAGGGTTGGAAACTAAATTAAGACAGAATAAATCTGTTCGGTTATTTTATAAAAATAACCATAGGTTATACCTTTTTATAAGTTAAAAATGTTATATTATATGGTATATATAACATGGTATAATTATGGGGTGATTTTGTAATAAAAGAAAACTATGGGTTATGAAGAAATAAGGTTTATAACATAGTTGCCTTCTCGGCAATATTAATGTTTTTGTTAAAAACTATAGGTTATAAGTTAAAGAAATAAAATATCATATTGTATGATATAGTATATGGTATGACATTACATAATGTTATGAGGTTAAAATGAAATTAAAGGAAAGTATATGGCTGTACCGAATTAATAAAGGTTGGAAAATGAATTTTAGAGTATGGTCTACAATGTTATAAATGTTAAAACATTATATGGTGTTAATGGGATTTAGATGGAATTAATATAAGTAAGGATATTCACATTAAATATGTGACAACTATAAATAAATAAGATTTATAAACTAAGGTATATTAAATAACCTTAGGAGTTGTAATTATACAACATAAAGATGTTACATAATACTAGGATAATAATCTTAATATAAGTTGTAGAATATAATACAATTGATGGGAATAATCATCTCATATAAGATGATAAAATGTAACATATAACAAAAGAGTTTTACAACTCATGAGACTTACCTATATTGGTAATATATACATATGAGAGAATAATGTATATAAGGATGGATATATATTATGGTTGGAAACCATATAATATAATGGTGGAAATTATTACATGAATATAGTTTACAACTATAAGTTATAAGTTTTTGAAATTAAATTGAAATACCCCAAACTTAGAGATGGTGCTTAAGTGATATACTAAGATATAAGGAGGCTAAATAATGCCTTAGAAACATTAAGAAACATTTTTAATCAAAGAAAACATAAGGAAACACCAAAAGAGCAGTTTAAGCAAAAACGTGCTCTAAGCTTGGAGAGACTTGGGTGAGCACCCAAATATTGCTCTAAGACCTTAATAATATCCTAATGGTCATTTTAAGTCAAGTACCAAAGAAAACCAAGCTCAAAAACAAGTTAAAACACAAATTGTGCTTTAAGGACTCTTAAAGCACATTTTTGAAAAATTGTCTTAGAAAGGGGTTTTAATTGGCTAAATGCCCATGATTACTCCTTAATTAGCATGTGTACTAATTAGTATCACGTTAGGAAGTATAAATCAATGGGAAATCAAAAATTTCACAATTATGTGCACTAGTTTATGAATAGTAATCAAATAGTGCCTAGTTTAGTTTTTAGTCAATTTAGTTTAGTTAGCTGGTCAAACAAGACCATGACTAGCTTAATTAAAAGGGGGTGGCCGGTTTTTAAGGTGATGATTCACCACATGAGCAAATAAGAAAGGAAATTATAAGATAAAGTAAAAACTACTATTTGCTTTCAACATAAATATCTCACCTTTACTTACCTCTCTCCTCACCTCTTCATTCTCTCTTGTTCCTACCGGTTTTGAGCTGCTCCTCTCTTCTTCTTCTACGTGAAACTCAACCTCCATGCTAGCTCCACCTTGCTTTGGCTATAGCTCACTCATTTTAGCTCCAAAACCAAAACAAAACACATATTCTTCTTAGTTAGCTCAAGCTCCTTCTTCCTATCTTTTCAAAACTTCAAGAGCCTCATTTTGGAGCCAAGGCAAACCTCCATTAGAGGAGGAAATCAAGCTTGGAGACTCCATTAGCTTCTCCATTCTCTTAAGGTAAAGAATATGTAAGAAAATCTAGGTTCCCATCATTTCCTCTCCATGTCCGAAAATTATCACTCATGGGGTTCCATTTTTATGCCTTGTTCTAGCTTGTTTTCTACTCTCCAAAGGATAAAGGAGGTCCTTCTTGCTTCATATCCCAGCATGTCTTGAGAAACCAAGGTAAAATAATCAATTTAATACCTTAAAGCACATTTTTAACCTAGGGTTTGTTCCTTAGGGTTAATGTATTATCTAGCACTCATTGGAGTCATTGGATATTGGTTAGAACATTGGCAAGGAGAACTTGTTGGGTGACCGAGATTGTTCAAGGAAAAAGTCTAAGGAGGAAAGCTTGTGAGCTTGTGAAAGAACAAGGTAAATTACTTACCTTAAGGTGTTTATTGTTTAAGGGAATGTGATTTAGATATGTGATGAGTTTAGTGTAGAGTTTACATTAGAAAAGGGCTACATTTATATCCTAGGAGAAAGAACAATGACTATACTTGTGAACTTGTGACTAAGGAGCAAATGAGAAAAAGGAGATAGTTAATAATGTCAAGGTGAATTACAAGAAGCATTTTATTTCAATGGGAGCCTTGTTGTGTGTATTTACAGGTTAAAGGCAAGTATATGCGGAAATTCAGTGGTTAAGAATATTGTCATTTAAGGGCCTAAGTTCCAAGCATTTTAGGTTTATACACTATATGATGATGTGGTGTAGTTTTGGTGTAAATTGTGTGTTAAGATGTTGTAATGAGAATTTGAGTGATCTTGGTTGTTTGATGGTAAAAAAACCAAGTGTTTGGGTGTAACAATATACTAGAGAACCCATGGCAAAAATTTAGTGAAGAACCCAAGTGTTAGGAAGTTTTAGAGGTTGTCTTGATGAAAAATGGTGAGTTTAAGGTGTTTTAATGAGTTAGAATGACTTAGGCATCACCATAGAAGATTTAGGAATCAAAAGAATGTACTAGTGTATTTAGGACCTAGGCAAACATTGGTAAACAAGTAGGGGAAAATAAGGTGTTGATGGATGGAGGCATAAACTTGTGTAGAAACTTTAAGTAGTTGCATAAAAGAGTTTTAGATGGTGAAAGATGCTTGGGAGATGATGTTATAGTGGTGAGGAAGCATTTGGCGTAGTGGTTATATTAGGTACAAGTGTTGGCATGATTACAAGGAAAAATGCATAGTGACTAAGGTGGATGTTGGTGAGTGATTTAATGTGTTTAGTGGAAGGCTTAAGGTGTATTTGAGGTGCCCAAATGAGGTTAGAACATACTAGGATATATGAGGAGAAGTTTGGAGTCAAATGGGAATTTAGAAACAAGGTTCTGGAGCCGACCGACCTTAGGGACCGGACCTGCAAGGTCTGTCGAGCTCAGTTTACACTACCGGAAGGAGTTTCTGGAATTGACCGAACTTGGGGACCGGACTTACAAGTTTGGTCGGGCTTGAATTTTGTGTACAAATTAAGTCTCTGGAATGGACCGACCTTGGGGACCGGACTTGCAAGGTCGGCCATGCCTAGAATTTTGTACGGGAATAGGTCTCTGGAATCGACCGAACTTGGGACCGGACTTACAAGTTCAGTCGGGCTTAAGTTTCCCACGGGGAAAACTCTCGGGAATGGACCGACCTTGGGGACCGGACTTGCAAGGTCGGTCGGGGTAGAATTTTCAAACGGTAATATGTCCTAGAATGGACCGACCTTGGGTAAGGTCGGTCGAGCCAAAAAAAAAAGAAATTTTAAATTCTAAAGATGATAATTGGTAGTAAGGTATGCCATTGGTAGGGTAATAATGATTAGGGACCTAAGAACCTAAGGAATTAAGTTAAGTTAAGTATAAACCTTAATGTTTAAAGTTAAGTTTATAAGGTTAAGTGGCAAAGACTTAAGAGGGTATTGAATGGGAATCTTTAGGGACTAAGTGAGTTAAGTAAGGTGCAAATAACTAATGGCCTAAAAATGAATCAATGTTTTAGGTTTGTGAATTGGGACCCCGGAGAAGGTTAAACAAACGACAGTTGACGGTGAACGGTACAATCTTTCTTGTGACCTGCTTGCTAACGAGGTGTCCCTCGGCTTGTGTGCTATCTGTTTAATTGCTATGACTAAGACAAGATAAAGCATGCAACCGGTTATATTTGTCCTCGTTGTGTATGTGTTTTCTTTACACTAACCCACGAGACTTGAGATTGTTACTAACTAAGTTTAGTACTTACTGAGTTAAGGATAAGAGTTAAGTATTGGTGACTGTTGGTTAATACCCGTTAAGGTTTAACTAACACATGGTGGGTAAGATTTTACTAACTGGAACTTGAGTGAGGAACCTGGGACTGACTCCGGTCATGCATGCTAAGGAAAGGGGGACGGTATCTGAATCAGATCCGCCCTCCGCTTAAGGACTTGTCTTCGGACTTGTTGCCTAGGGTCGGTTGCCGGCTCAGCTACACTGGACTCCCGTCCAAGGTAGGTGGCATTAAGATGGTGCGGTAGGATCACCTAAATCCTAGGTTTGAGATTAAGCTACAACCAATTCCTTTCTAGGAACAGTTTGTATACTGAGATTAAGATAAGGTTAAGACTGAGGTAAGATAAGGAACTGAGGATAAGGAAATCAGGACTAAGGAGGGGGTTACTAACCCGCTTGATAAGGGAACGCTTGTGTCATTCATTGTGTGTGAACTATGTATGTTCATCTGTGGATTGTTGTTTATTGCACTTCATATCATGCTTGTGTACTTAATCAATTTTCATGCTATCAACAATTAGTCGTCGTAGCCCCGTTAGCTTGGGGGCCATGAGAGGGAGTACCAGCATTCGTGCTGACCCCCTTTGGGGGCTGTTTTTACACTTGCAGGTAAGAGACCCATGAAGTCACACCACGAGAGTAGGAGCGGTTAGACTTAGGATGGGTTGTTTATTTTGAGTACGGGTTGCGCTTGTGCTCCCGTCTGTTTATATTGAAACTGATGTATGTTTGTGACTATGACTTAGATACTTAAACTCGGTTGGTTGGTGGTATTTTGGTTGGTGGTGTTTTGGTCGGTTGTTTATTTTGGATAAGTGTTGTAAATCGATAAGGCCGGTATATTCTGACGATCAGACCGTGGCAAGGTCCCGGTGTTTGTTATTTCCGCTGTGACGAATTCAATTAAGTGTTAAGTTTTGCGATAACCACGATTGGCTTTGGACGGGGTGTTACATAAATATAGTTTACTAAAAGATTAATGGATTATATAATACAAAGTATTATAAGGATGGTGGGAAAAATAATAGTGTATAAAGAATAATGCATGCATACATGCAACTATAGGTTATATACCTAAGTTCAATGGTGGACAACATTAGAGAAATATAATGGATTAAACTTAACAGTCGAAATATTACGACCTACGAGTTTTAGTAACAAAGCCGACTGGTTTAGAGGAACCCGTAACAATTAACTATAGAAATCCGGGGATGAACTATCGGGGTTACTTGTTATTCGGAAATACCGGATCCAGTTAGTCAGAGAGACTGACTTATAGTTTCATTACAGTTTAGATCGCCTTTCAGACGTGCGCGCTCGAGAAGCTTAGTGGTCTACACTGCGCATCCTTGGTCTAAGGTGTACGGTATGTAAATGGGTTTGATCCGGGTTGTCCTGAGGAATTCCTTGGGCTCGGATTTGGTTGATATAACTTGTGTGTTATGTGTGTGGATACGTGTATGTGATTATGTGTTACTGCATTAGTTATTTATGCACAATGGTCCTACGGGACTAACACTACGTTGACTATAGATCGACTTATATAAACATACATAAGCATTTAATGTGATGACATGACGGTTACTTAATATAATACCATTAGTATTAATATTAAGTATATGGTAACCGAAAGTAAAACTCTTAGGTACGAGCCACGACATTGTCGGTCTCTAAAGCATGGATCTTGAACATGAATATAACCTAGATTACTTCTAGGTATGCGTGAGACCCATTGGGAAGCTAATTAATAAATTGTATTCTCCATAAAAGTAAGAGTTTATCATAAACATTATGAGAGAGTTGGTATGAGTTGAGGAGAGGAATGCCGGTAGTTTACGAACTACTTGGTTGCGTATTTGTGATCACTGAGGGGTACCCGATTGGGTTCCGCTCTAGGTATTTACCCAACGACCCCTATTTGGATCGTGGATCAGGTGGCTACGGCCTTTATATGGACGCCTTACGAGGCAAAGTGAATAGTTAGGGCCCTCCGGACCTCTGGCGAAATGAGCACCTTTGTGTGTACGGGAGGACTACTGTCCATTGGTGAGGTTATCGGGTTGTCTCAACATGACGCCCAACTGGTATTTAATTAAACATGGTTTGGATGGATGGAGCCTTGAAGGCCAAATTAAATTAATTAAGGAAGACGTTCGCTACAATGATTATACAGTACTAATACGATATGCTCGTTTATACAACTGTTATTTGTGATATTTAATGATTGTTTGGATTGGATGGATGGATAATTATTTATGACTGTTTGGATTGGATGGATGGTTTGTATTCATGCATGTTTATTACAGTATTGATTATAACTGTAAAATGGTAAAGCATGAAACCAATCTAATAATAAGATGGTTAAAATGACTAGTGACCAATAGGGTCCAGGCTCGGCATACTCAGCGTTTATCGCTGAGACTACACTCATTGTGCAGGTTGTTGATCATTGTCGAAGCCGAAGTGCGGGAACAGGGTAGTTAGGGTTTACTTTAATTACCGTACATGGAGTTTATTTGTATAACAATGTTAGACTGTGGATTGTATTATGGTACGGTTATGTATATTCGGGATTGGGTAGACGCTCACTTGTCGACGTTTATGGTTATGGACTTAGTATGATGTATAGGAGTTATCTCGTTATCACAGCGGTTAGCAGTTTGTTTATTTTGGTTGTTAGATATAGTTATGCTTTGTTACTCACATGGGCGAGTAATGGCAGGTGACACCCGAGTGAGTTTTGAAGTTGTTATTTATCTTCCGCTGTAAGACGTTTTATTTATTGCTACGTGAGGGATTATTACGTGTTTATTAAGAGGGGAGTTGCAAAAGTGGTATCAGAGCGGAGTACCGCTCTGATGACGAGATACTGGTTAAGACAGTGAGCTTAGGACTTGGAAAATTACGGGAAATGTTTGTGAGGTACGAGATGACTCGTCTTAAAAGATATTGTGTTTAGTAACATAAATTGCGTGATATATTAGCCTTAGAGGCAATTCAATATCCACTGGTTGTGTACGGTAAATTACCGAGTATTCATATGACATACTGTACTACAGATGTCTGGGGGAACTAGAGGGCGTGGTACCGGTAGACGTAGAGGCAGTGACCCCGTGATTCCAGGAGTTGCAGAGACGATTGCTGTCATTCTCAACACTTGGTACTCAAATTGGAGGAACACCAGCCCACCCGCCACAGCCCAGGGAGACGAACTGGCTGAAGTCAGTTACCGAGACCTGACGACCTACTTATTCAGGGGAACCAGACCCCGTAGCCTTAGAGCGATTAATAGTAGAACTTGAGAAGGCCTATGAAGCTTTGCAAGTACCTGCCGACAAGAAGGTCGTCATTGCTGCTTTCTATTTGAAGGATGCAGCCAACACTTGGTGGAGGTTGGTCAAGGACCCACCTGGCTACGTCCGACTTTTCGTGGGCTGCCTTCGTTGAGCTGTTGAGGGGGAAGTACTACCCGGCACATCTCACAGAAGAAGCGCCGAGAGTTCGAGACACTCTCCTAGGGAGGTCTGACCGTGGATGAGTACTCCGTTCGATACATTGGTCTGCTGGACTTCATCCCCGGAGTTGATTACTCAGAGACCGTGAAGGTCGAGAAGTTCCAGGGGGGATTGTTGTTTCGCATCCAGATGGCGATGGGTGCTACCCTCTATACTACCATCCAGGTATTAACATAAATGCCAGTAATTCTTTACTTACTACATTACCGATTAACTTTATGAGAACTTACCAATGAGATTCCAGGAGTGTTATGACGCTGCCTGTAACACCCGATCTCGATCCAATCGTGGTTATCACAAACTTAACACCATATATACAAACTCTGCAGCGGATTCAAATACATTCCAGGACCTTGCCACGGTCTGACTACAGAATATACCGAACATTAGTACATACCAATCTTAACCAAATACATATCCTTCATACAATCCCCTCACATCCTATACATCTTACTATCTCAAAATTCCATACGAGTGTACATGCACAACTCGTAGGCCACACTTAACCCATAACACTTGTACCCCATCTTACTCTCGTGACGGCCGCCTCCTGACGTTCACCTGTGTAGTAAAAACAGCCCCCAAAGGGGGCCAGCACGAATGCTGGTACGATCCTCTCATGGCCCCCAAGCTAACGTGGCTACGACGACTAATTGTCGATAGCATGGAGGTTGATTAGATGCACAACATAATAGAAGGTGCAGTAAACAACAAACCAAATATGAACAAATCAAAGTTCAAACATAACGAACGACTTAAATGCGTTCCCTTAATTAGAGAGTTAATTATCTAACTCCTTAAGTTATATTTCCTCTTAATCTTAGTCCATCCTTATCTCACCTCAATCTTAGTCTTATCTTGATCTTAGAAACAACCATCCTTTAATAAGGAGTGGATGTAGCTCATCTTAGTCTTAATAATACAAACCATCCTTTAAAGAGGAATGGTTGCAACTTATCTTAACCTTAGCTTAATCTTAACCTTAACCTTAACTTATTCTTAGTGTACAAACCGTTCCTGGAGGGGAATGGTTGTAGCTTAAATTCAAACCTGGGATTTAGGTGATCCCACCGCACCATCTTAATGCCACCTACCCTGGACGGGAGTCCAGCGTAGCTGAGCCGGCAACCGGCCCTAGGCTACAAGTCCGAAGACAAGTCCTTAAGCGGAAGTCGAATCTGCTACAGATACCGACCCCCTTTCCTTAGCATGCATGACCGGAGTCAGTCCCGGGTTCCTCACTCAAGTTCCAGTTAGTAGTAGTCTCAAGACCATTTTTGTTGGTTAACCTCTTTCGGTTTATATCAAACTCATATTAGGGAGCTGTTATACCCAAAATTTTGACCCTCTGGTTAAGGTCTACGAGGTTGTGAGAGCCATCTCCATCAAACAGTAAGAGACTCCGGCCCGATCGGCGTGTTCCAGGGCCTGAGGAGCAGTTTCGTCATTGTCAGGGGTGTTTTTCGTAATTTTTAAGGCTTCTGAGTTCTCCTATAGGCTTTCTCTCTCCTCCAAAGGGTGCCCAAATCAGCTCGAAATGCTTTGATATTTTAACCCATGATAGAGGATGACATTTTAAGCATAATGGTGTTGGAATTTTGATTTTTCGAATTTCCAATAATTTTCTAGCAATTTCTGAATGAATCTGACGAGAAATTCAATTTAAAAATGCTCCAGCATTTAAAAAATTCGTTTCCACCTCAGAAAATTCATAATATCCATTCTTGACATGTGGTTAAAATTTCATAGCAAAATTCCTTTGGGAAGTTGCTTAGTTAAAATATCGAAAAATCTTACTTTTACTAGATTCTCTTTATCTTTAAGGAAGTCTATATAAGGGGATAGGTTTTTGGATAAAAGGAGAACCTCACATACTCAAGAACCCTAGAGAGTCAGAAAAGGCAGCCTCCTCTCTCTCTCTCACGTTTTCCAACACCCGGCCACCCAAATCATACCAAAAATCCCCCGAAATCACCATCTAAACACGTTTTCCAATCCCCAAAGCACCAATAGTCATCAGAACCCCACAAAAACACCACAAAAACGTGAAGAACAGCAAGAACAACCAACAACCAGAAGCTTGGTTCGAAATCCTTTCGGGTCTGCCATCAACGAAGCACTCGACGAATCCCGGTGTGAAGAAACGTTGTGAATCCGAAGGTAAAACAGGTAGAAACTCAGCTTCCCTAATTCTCCACGGTATTATCTGTCTTGCCTTGAAATTTGAGCTCAAACTAACCTTCGTGGGCTTCTGTATTGCTGTTTGTTTAAGCCTCTGTCAGATAACTTGTTTGCTAAGTTTCGTGCTTAATTCGAATTCAAATTGAAAACTTTCAATCACTAACGTCTTGTACATCTTTCAGGCTACACACCCATAAAATTTGAGCTCAAAACACCCTCGGGAACCTTCTGAAAACCCCTGTCCGTGGGTGGTCCGTGACCTCGGACCTATGGTCCGGGACCGCGGACGCGTTGTCCGAGACCACGGACACCCACGGACGGCGGCGGGATTTTAAAAATTCAAAATTTAGGTTTTTCTAATGATGTCCGGGCCCACGGACAGCCTGTCCGTGGCCCCGGACTTTGCAAATTTTCGTTTTCCTTTAATTTCGACTTTTCTGTATATTTAGGTTAACTGGGGTCCGTGGTCTCGGACGTTTGGTCCGTGGCTACGGACGTAAGCAAAATTTGACCTAATTCTGCCTCCGAAACCCTAGTTTAGGTAGCTTTTAATTTCACTTTAATTTTCTGTCAAAAACTGCTAAAAACAAAAAAAAACAGAAGCTCGCGCACTGAGGTTAAAACGACTCGTAATAAGCCGTAAATAAACTAAGTAGAGGAAAAACGACCTAGGAAGGGTAATGAAAGTAATTGAACCCTAATTAAGTCGAATATCAAGCCCCCGAACCCGAACTCTCCTTTCCTAATTTGATCTAGGTTAAAATTAGGTGGCGACTCATAATAGGTTCCAGTGAGCTAGCTTAGGTTGTAATAATTATTGTTATATGACATAGTTGTTAATCTTAGGCTATAAGTGGACCTAAAACCCAATCGGATCCTAATCAGCCTTAATCAACATAGGATAGGGTTTAAAATCGAGGCTCACAGACTGGCGACTCTGCTGGGGACAAACTTCTTAATTTTAACTTGTTTAATTTTAAGAAAGAGGGCTTAACTCGAAAATGTTTATTTATGGCTTTATTACTCTGTTTGTTTACCTTCGTGCGCACTTTAATTTTCTGCACCTTGGCATCATATGAGAGCGAGGGTCCACACAAACCAATTTCACCCCGGGACCCATTTGAGGGTCCCCTGTCAGGGACTCACACCTTTTAGGTGATGTGAATAAGCGGGGGAAAAGAGGAGGGTGTCGTCTAACCACACCCCCTTAATACCTGGGCTTTAGCCCCAAGCGTCTTCCTGGCAGTGCCCTTACCTAGCCCTTTGTTTGGTCAGTCAAAGACCCGACCGTAGACGCACACCTTCAGGTGATGTGAAAAGAGTGGGGAAGCCCAAAGAGATAGCGTACAAGCCCTATTCCTTTGTGGTGACCTGGGCCCGCGCCCCAAGCACCTCTCCGGATCGATCCATACCCGGTTTGACTTAAACGTCTAGTGAGGACATGTTGAATTTGTGTGGGCTTTGTTTGCTTGTATGATCGGCCTACTACCCAGCCTAGAGATTGATAGGAACTTCTCCTACATCAACCTAGCCCAAAACGAATTGGCAGCTCTGTTTGTTTGCGGCCCAGAGGCCCTGTTTGGGTTAACATGTGAGTCGTTCGGGCTTCGGCCCAAAAGCTTAGACTTAGGTGATTTCTCTTCTGGCCCATTTTGAATTATCCAATTAGTTCTAGGCCCATAAAAAGGAAATCCACCTGAACTCGAAATAACTCACAAGTCCCGAAAACAAAATCTTTTTTCTGCTTAGCAACCATCTTCTCTGGCCCAAAGAAAGTTGGGCCCATTTGTGATTTAGGGACCATTCCAGCCCATGTGCTTTACTCCAGGCCCAAACACATTCCGGCCCAAGGGCTCATTCTAGACTAGGTAGACTTCTTATCCGGGCCCTAGCCCCAAACCCTAGATCTAGGTGTCACCTCTCAGGCCCAATCAAAGCCATCTGTTTACATTTCAGTCCAAATTCCAGTTCATAGCCTGAGAGATACTTCAGCCCAAGCACCTCATTTTCTGGGTATCTTGGCCCACTTGCTTTCAGCCTAAGCCTGTTTCGATCTACCTTGTGAAGTGTCATTATCACCTTGGTGTCTTTCAACCCACTTCCTCTTGTTAGCTAATAATGGACTTCTTGGAAACAGGCAAGCCCGAATCCAGATATGGCAGAAGGAGGAAATCCGATCAACACCGAGGCCCAGTTGGCCGCTGTGCTGCAAGGGTACAAGGTCTTGGAGTCCATTGTCGAGGAACTGAGGAGTAAGGCTAATCTCCAGGAGACAAACCAGCACACTCTGGAAAAGCTTGTGGATGAAAATCTTAATCGTAATTACATCGAGATTGACTCTGTTAGGGCCCAAGATCCTCAAACACGTATGGGGAAGGATGTTCCTGACAACCAGCTAGCTGCAGAGGTCAAAAGGGTTTTGAAAAGGATTGAGCGCATAGAGAAAACCAACAAACCAGCTGGCTTCGATTATTTCTCCACGGCGTCGTATCCCGAAGTTGCTCTTCCCCTAAAGCTGAAGCTGCCTGCACTCGCTTTGTACAAGGGTTCCTCGGATCCACAGATTCACTTGGCTATGTTCGACCGAGAAATGTCCATCTTGGGGCTCAACGATATGCAAAAAGCCAAAGTTTTTGCACGCTATCTAGACGAGACTCCTCAGCGTTGGTATCTCACTCAGAAGATGAATACCAAAACCTACGAGGAGGTTTGCGAGGCTTTCCTAAATCATTTCGAGTATGCTAAGAACCTCGAGGTCACCAGAATCGATCTGGCAGGAACTCGACAGAAAGACGGTGAGTCCATGTCTGACTTCATCAAGCGTTGGAGGAGAAAGGCAGCCATGCCTACCAGAATGGACGAGCAGGAGCAAATCCGCATGATAATTGAGAACATGCGAAAACAACACAACCATGAGCTAAAATTTATGTACTTTCCGAGTTTGGACATGTTGATGGGACAAGTCGGTATTCTAGAGGAAAGGATTCATAAGGAAGGTTTGGAGCTCGAGTACTCAAGAAACTCCGGCAGTGGCTCCAAATTATCTAAGCCAGGACCAGAAAAGGCTTATCTTCAGACAGTAGCTTGCGCTCAAAGCGGTTTCCCAGAAGTGAATATGGTTCAACGACCTAGATCTCCGCATCAAAACCTTAGGACAATACCCTTACCACGCCGAGACTCATCGCAAAGGGAGTTCACCAACATTGGCCGAGCACCAAGTCAGGCGTTTGAAGAGCTTCAGAAGAGAAACCTGCTACAGCCCCTGGCCCCTCGGCCAGGAACCACTCATTTGGGGAGGCATCTTAATCAATTCTGCCACTACCATCAGTTGCCTGGCCATTATGCTGACAATTGCCGAGCATTGAAGCATAAGATTCAAGACCTCCTCGAGCAAGGAGTCCAATTTTTCTAAGTGTGCAGGTCGTTTTCTTGCATCTTCAAATTTTCCTAGTAGCTTATTAGTTAGTTTTCAGTCACCTCTGATTGTAATCTTTACGTTTCTTTCATGATTCATAAATAAAATCATAGTTCCATTTTCACAACTCCTGTACAAACCATTTTTCATTCATCGAAAAAAGAAGGAAAACAAAATAGTTTTTTTTAAGGAAAAGGCTCACGAAGCAATCATTTTCTGACTAAGCAATGGAACGGCTTGTCTCTTGTTTCTAAAAATTTGAACATGCCTAACCAAACACCACAACTCACCCCATAATATCCAAATAACCCACAAAGAGGTTCAAAGTCCACATCTATCGAATTGTTGTCACAAACCCCAAACCAAAACTGGGGGCAATCTAAGTTTAAGTTTGTCGTCTTTTATCTTTTGTCTAAATGTGCGAACGAGTTTCCAAGTGAAAATCTCACGAGAGTGTCTTGAGTGGGAAAACCATGAGTGAACGAGCGTGTCATTTTTACACGACTCCGGTGAGTCCACATTCAAAGGTGAGGTAAACGGTATAACTCTCCGACCGAAGAAGATAATTTGTAAATTTACGCTTAGATCTGCGGAAAGTAACAAAGAGCGGATACACAACTATCAGGAATGACGAAGCACCTAGGTACAGCACCACATAGCCAAAAGCTTGTAAACCCTGACATTAAACCCTAGGCACCCCCGCTGAGCCTTTCATATATCCCTTTTCGATAATATGAACACCACAAAATAACCCAGCCAATGATGAATGCCCGACCCGGTGACCAAAGGAAGCAAGGAGCCCGACTCTCGGATAACATTATCATCAGTCCGAAGAAGCAATGCCGCTATCAGCATGACGAAGTGATCCGTAAATGGTCCCAAAGTGACACAGGATCAAAAGAGCTCACGTCAAAACAGCTCTCGAAGCCCAAAACCGGGAAACACAAGAACCCCGGAGGCAAAGTCAAGAAAGGATAAAACAAAGAGGTGAACCCGAAATGCCTCGAGGAAGTCCAAATGACAAAAAAAGAGAAATGGTGTAAAGGACAACTCCAAAAGTCCAGAAGCTCAAAAACAACGTCAACATGAAGCAGTTAGACGACTTCAAGACAAGGAAGATGAATCTGAGAGAAGACGCAAGTTGCAGCTTTGGTCACCCATTTTAGCTCCACATACCTCAAATATCCCTCCATGATCCTGTCGTCTTTCATCACACCCTATGGCCACGTTATAAGCTTTAAAGACTTCCGACTTGATAGTTGTGTGTCCAATCACGTGAAAGTAACAGATCAAATGCGTAAATCCATCAAATATCGAATTCAATGGTTTTGAAGTTATGACCATGAGCGAGAAATGAGTGCAAACACCGACCACATCGAGTGTAGGTTAGGAAGCACCACATCAAAGAATAAGCCTCAACCCTGTGAGGATGAGACTTGTTCGCACGTTTAATCAAAGAAAATACTGGGGGCAATCGATCGTTCCGATCGGTTGCCATGAACTCTAGCACGGATTGTCCTACGGAAAAATAATGGGGGCAATTGTTGGTTCCAACAATCGCCATGTCAACACCAATTGAAACCCAAAGCTTGAGCACCACCATCCCACCACAGACACACATAAGCCCTTACCACCACACACACACTCTCAAGCCCATCATAAATCACAACCCAATCCCAGGTCTGCCACAAATCCTGAACACCGGCAAAAGCCCTTACCTCCACAATAAACACCACACACTTCCACCAATGGCATGTTCATCTTTCAAGAAGCAAATTGCAGATTTGAAATTTTTAGTCAGGAAATGATCATTTCACTTTCCTTTTTCAGCAGGGTTTTTCTCAAGCATTGCCAAGTTCGGCACCTTTACCAACAGTTTCCTGTTTTGAACGAGTATCTTTCATATATCTGGATTGCGTACATCTTATCATCATTGCCATGTTTGGCACTCCAGTAATCAGTTCTCATCATTTGCACGAGACCGTTATCTTCCTAACTCATTTTTAGTTCGAGACCTAAAATCGGCGCAAGGCCCTGCAGATTCCTCTTTCAGTACGAGACCTAGCATCTTCATTCAGTACGAGACCTAGAATCAGTGTGAGAGCCAGCTTTTTCTTCATCCATTCAGTACGAGACTTCAGTGCGAGACCACCATCTTCATCAGTGCGAGGCCCATCATCTTCTTCAGTGCGAGACCATGCATCTTCATCAGTGCGAGACCATCATATTTGTCAGTGCGAGACCATCATATTTGTTAGTGCGAGACCCATCATCTTTATCAGGGCGAGACCCATCATCTTCTTCAGTGCGAGACCGAGCGTCATCATCCAGTACGAGACCTAGTATCATCTTCAGTGCGAGACCCATCAGTTTCATCAGTGCGAGACCGAGCATCATCATCCAGTGCGAGACCAGTACGAGACCTAGTATCATCTTCAGTGCGAGATAGAGCGTGATCTAAGTTGGCGGGGCAGAGGCAATAAGTCCCCATCTTTATGTCAACTTCTTGGGAGAAGCAACTAGTGGGCAGTGGCAATAAGTCCCCTTGGTAATCTAGAAGTTATCCCAGCACCCCAGTTGGTGGGCAGAGGCAATAAGTCCCCATAGTATACCAACCAGGAGCATTGGAACGGGTTTCGGTCCCCAGAAGCATCCGAGCATCATCAGCATCAACATCATCATCAGCATCGTTAGCATATCATCATCATATCATCTTTTCTGCATGACATCTACATTTGCATTACAGGTTCCCGACCCCTTAGAATGTTCGGCATACTTCATTTCATTTTAGGTAGTCAACGCCTTAGAATAGCTTGACATCATCTCATTCGTTATAGGTGGTCAACGCCTTAGAATAGCTTGACATCATTTTCATCACTTTAGGTGGTCAGCGCCTTAGAATAGCTCGACAACATATCATCATTTCAGGTAGTCAACGCCTTAGAATAGCTTGACATCATTTTCATCACTTTAGGTGGTCAGCGCCTTAGAATAGCTCGACAGCATATCATCATTTTAGGTAGTCAACGCCTTAGAATAGCTTGACATCGTATCATCCTTATAGGTAGTCGGCACCTTAGAATAGTCTGACATTACATTATTACCTTTAGGTAGTCAGCGCCTTAGAAAAGCTCGACAATGCTTCGTAGCTTAGTCAGCGCCTCCGAACTGTGGGCAATCGTTAACCCGGTTTCACACAAACGTGGAGGATTCTGTGGAGTCCAAAATTTCGGGGCACCACTCAAGCATCAACCAGACTTTTCACATTCGTTACAAAGTCCAGTTGACGGGGGGCAATCTGTTATACCCAAAATTTTGACCCTCTGGTTAAGGTCTACGAGGTTGTGAGAGCCATCTCCATCAAACAGTAAGAGACTCCGGCCCGATCGGCGTGTTCCAGGGCCTGAGGAGCAGTTTCGTCATTGTCAGGGGTGTTTTTCGTAATTTTTAAGGCTTCTGAGTTCTCCTATAGGCTTTCTCTCTCCCAAAGGGTGCCCAAATAGCTCGAAATGCTTTGATATTTTAACCCATGATAGAGGATGACATTTTAAGCATAATGGCGTTGGAATTTTGATTTTTCGAATTTCCAATAATTTTCTAGCAATTTCTGACTGAATCTGATGAGAAATTCAATTTAAAAATGCTCCAGCATTTAAAAAATTTGTTTCCACCTCAGAAAATTCATAATATCCATTCTTGACATGTGGTTAAAATTTCATAGCAAAATTCCTTTGGGAAGTTGCTTAGTTAAAATATCGAAAAATCTTACTTTTACTAGATTCTCTTTATCTTTAAGGAAGTCTATATAAGGGGATAGGTTTTTGGATAAAAGGAGAACCTCACATACTCAAGAACCCTAGAGAGTCAGAAAAGGCAGCCTCCTCTCTCTCTCTCACGTTTTCCAACACCCGGCCACCCAAATCATACCAAAAATCCCCCGAAATCACCATCTAAACACGTTTTCCAATCCCCAAAGCACCAATAGTCATCAGAACCCCACAAAAACACCACAAAAACGTGAAGAACAGCAAGAACAACCAACAACCAGAAGCTTGGTTCGAAATCCTTTCGGGTCTGCCATCAACGAAGCACTCGACGAATCCCGGTGTGAAGAAACGTTGTGAATCCGAAGGTAAAACAGGTAGAAACTCAGCTTCCCTAATTCTCCACGGTATTATCTGTCTTGCCTTGAAATTTGAGCTCAAACTAACCTTCGTGGGCTTCTGTATTGCTGTTTGTTTAAGCCTCTGTCAGATAACTTGTTTGCTAAGTTTCGTGCTTAATTCGAATTCAAATTGAAAACTTTCAATCACTAACGTCTTGTACATCTTTCAGGCTACACACCCATAAAATTTGAGCTCAAAACCCCTCGGGAACCTTCTGAAAACCCCTGTCCGTGGGTGGTCCGTGACCTCGGACCTATGGTCCGGGACCTCGGACGCGTTGTCCGAGACCACGGACACCCACGGACGGCGGCGGGATTTTAAAAATTCAAAATTTAGGTTTTTCTAATGATGTCCGGGCCCACGGACAGCCTGTCCGTGGCCCCGGACTTTGCAAATTTTCGTTTTCCTTTAATTTCGACTTTTCTGTATATTTAGGTTAACTGGGGTCCGTGGTCTCGGACGTTTGGTCCGTGGCTACGGACGTAAGCAAAATTTGACCTAATTCTGCCTCCGAAACCCTAGTTTAGGTAGCTTTTAATTTCACTTTAATTTTCTGTCAAAAACTGCTAAAAACAAAAAAAAACAGAAGCTCGCGCACTGAGGTTAAAACGACTCGTAAAAGCCGTAAATAAACTAAGTAGAGGAAAAACGACCTAGGAAGGGTAATGAAAGTAATTGAACCCTAATTAAGTCGAATATCAAGCCCCCGAACCCGAACTCTCCTTTCCTAATTTGATCTAGGTTAAAATTAGGTGGCGACTCATAATAGGTTCCAGTGAGCTAGCTTAGGTTGTAATAATTATTGTTATATGACATAGTTGTTAATCTTAGGCTATAAGTGGACCTAAAACCCAATCGGATCCTAATCAGCCTTAATCAACATAGGATAGGGTTTAAAATCGAGGCTCACAGGAGCGTTCCTTAGTCTCACTCAATTCCTTACAAAACGTTGGTTAGTAAGTTCTCACGGTATGTTGTGTTAGTTCTCAAACATCACATAACAATACAATAAACATAATATTCCGGTTGCATGCTTTATCTTGTTTAGTGAGCACACAAGAACAAATAGCACACTAGCCGAGGGACACCTCGTTAGCAAGCAGGTCACAAGAAGAACTATACCGTTCACCGTTGGTCGTTCGGTTGCTTACTCTCCTCTGGAGTCCAAATTCTCAAACCCTAAAACATTCATTCAATTTTAGGTTGTTAATTACTTTTCCAATAAAGCTAACTTACTTAGTCACTAATGATCCCCATCTAACACCACTTAAGTTCTTATAAACTTAATCTTAAGTGAATCACTTCTCCTCATAACTTACACTTATTCACCCACTTAATTATCATTGTTACTCACCAAACATGCCTTAAACAACCTTATATTTTCATTACATATCAATCCCCACCATTGGATATCATTTCCTAACCTTAAACAAAGTTTTTGGTCAAAACAGCACCGCGTCCGAACTTGTGTCCGAGCTTACCAAGTTCGGACGCAAGTCGAGACTCAAAAGGGTGCAACCAGACGTGTGTCCGAACATGTGTCCGAACTTCCCTAAGTTCGGACATAGGTCGAGGAAAAATCAAAGGAAGAATTTCAAGTGTCCGAACATCTAAGTCCGGACAGTAGTTCGGACTCTAGTCGAGACTCAAAAATTCTAATCGTAACAGGGCATGTCCGAGCTTCCAAATTCAGACGGAAGTTCGGACAGACCAGAATATTCATCTTCTACACCCTTAAACACTTATCTCCTTTCTTGCAAAAATGACCAACTCTTCCACAAGTGTCCCATTATGTCTTAATACCATATAGGCACTTAAACTCACCTCAGAACATCCTTTAAAACCTCCTTAACCATTTTCTTAATCCTTACAAGAATTCCTAACACTTGTTACTTATTTCCTTATTTTTCCAACATGTAATTTTTTTGTCTAAAACTCTAACTATCCAAAGTGTTTCCTCCCCAATCATTATAACTTCTCCCTAAGCATTATTGCATCCCCTCTTTGCTTGCTAAACCTTCCAAGGTTATCTTGCATGTCCATGCACAATTCCTTTCTTTTCCTTTTGCTACTCATCAACCTAAACTCATGAACTTACCTATGCATTTCTCCCCATCTTCTTAGCACCTTAACCTTGTTCTTCTTTACCTTGACTATCCTACACCCTCCTTAGACATTTCCATCTCCTTTTACTCACTTACTCACCATTCTCATGATCATACGCTCTTTTGCATTCCTAGTCATTTTCCTTGACATGACAACATTCTCCCACACCTTTCTCTTCCATCACCTAAGTCCACTCATTACCATCTAAACTAAACCTCATTAGTCCACTACTAACATCATCACACTTACACAAGCTATCCAAACTCCTCATTGTTTTATTCTCTAGTTCATACCTAAATCGCCTTAAAGCATTATACACCTTTCCATCCAAATCTTTGCTCAAGTCTTACACTCCTCAAACCATGACTTTGGTGTGTTCAATACACCCATCTAAACTCTAATTTCCTCATAGACCATTCTAGGTCATTCTAAACCTCGAGAACTCCTTAGTTAACACATTTCCGCTCAATTTCCTTTATATGACTCCTAGTAAATCCTAGGTCATATTAATTCACCACCATCACCTAAACACTCATTTCTACTCAAATTTCGCCATAGCTTCTCTAGTATCTTATCATGCCCAAACACATTATTTTTCCTCATTCAACCATCTCACCCACATCAAGTTCTTTCTCATCGTGCCTCATCACCCAAACCAACTCATTCGCAACAACTCAATATATTGCAATAATCTTAAATTGCATAGAACTAAGGCTCTTTAATGACATGGCTCTTAGGCCCTTAAACAACTTAAACTTAAACACTGAATTTCCCACATATAAAATCCTTCAACCTGCAAATACACCCACCAATCTCATAGTAGTTATAATGCTCTTAAAACACATCTTAAACTTATATTATCTACCCATTCCCATTGGCTCCTTAGTCACAAGTTCACAAGCTTGTTTAAGTTCTTTTTCTTAGGTTATACAACCCATTACCTAATGTAAGCCCTATGCTACATTGGTACTCATCTAAAACTCATTCCTTATACCTTAAACCACCATTAGGTAAGTAATTTACCTTGTTTTCTCAAGCTTATCTTATCGTCCTCCTTAGACCTTCTTCTTGCATGAATATCGGCCACCATTTAAACTTCCTTTGCCAATGTTCTAACCAATATTCAATGACTCACATGAGTACTAAACAATTCACTAACCTCAAGGAATGAAAACCTAGGTTAGAAATGTGTTCTAAGGCATAAAAGTGGATGATTACCTTTGAAGTCTCAAGGTAGACTTGGGCATTGGATGAAATAGGAGCTCCACTAGTCCTTGGTGAATAAATCAAGCTAGAACAAGGCATAAAAACAAGGCCCCATGAGTAGTAATTTTCGGCCATGTGGAAGGAATGATGGAAACATGGTTTTTATTACATTTTCCTCACCTTGAATGAATAGAGAACCAAATGGGCTCTTCAAACTTGAATTTCCTCCATCAATGGAGTTTTCTCATGGCAACAAACTTGAGCTTTGAAGGATTTGAGAAGATAGGTAGATAGGTCTTGGCCTAACTAAGAGAAATCTATACTTGGTTTTTGATTTGGAGTAAAGATGAACACTTGGTGAGCATTTGAAGGTGGAGCACCCATGGATGGAGCTCTCTCAGTTTTGGAGCAAGAGAAGAGAAGAAGAAACCGTGGGAAGAAGAGAAATGAAGAGAGAGAAGAAGAAAGGTAGCTTATAAGAGATATTTTGCTTTTAAAAGCAAATAGTAACTTCTTACTTTTTCCTCTTCTTTATAACATTATTTGACTACACATGGTGACTCATCCTCCCTTAGAAAACCGTCCCCCCCATTAATTAAGGCAAGTCATGGTCTTGTTTGACCAACTAATTAGACTTAAGTGATTAAAGACTAAACTAGTCACTATTTGGCGCTATTCACAAATTAGTGCACACATTCGTGAAATTTTTGATTTCCCATTGATTTAGGCTTCCTAATGTGATACTAATTAGTACACATGTTGATTAAGATGTAATCATAGGCATTTAGCCACTCAAAACCCATTTCTAAGACAATTTCTCAAAAAGGTGCTTTAAGGAGTCTTAAAGCACATTTTGTGTTTAAGCTTGTTTTTGAGCTTGGTTTTCTTTGCTAATTGATTTAAAATGTCCATTAGCATATTACTAAAGTCTTATAATGGTATTTTGGTGCTAATCAAAGTCACTCCAAGCTTAGAGCACGTTTTGCCCAAATTGCCCTTAAGGCACTTTCTCGTGTTTTCCTTGGTTTAAACTGTCTACCAATCTTTCTAAGGCATATTCTAGCCTTACTACATCATAATTTGATGTTTACTTAGCATACATTGGTTTGGGGTATTTCAATCTACCCCCCTAAAAGAACTTTGTCCCCAAAGTTCCCATGCATCTTATCTTATTAGAATACATGTCTTACCTCATTCCATAGATCATATAGATCATACTTATGTATACTTAAACTCATTGGATCATTAGATCCGCTATATTCTTATACTTAAATATCACACAACATGCTTAAGCATGTATAGCACTCAAAATTCTCTTTGTTTCTTTTGATGCTTAAAACATTCACATAATTTCCAACGTATTCTCCCATGTCACCGGTCTGTAGACAATGGCTCATTCGTCCTCGTCACCATGGGTCAGAATACAAAACACTCTGCTCTCCCCATGTCACCGGTCCGAAGATAAAGGCTCGTGCGTCCTCGACTTCATGGGCGAGACTCAGTAAAAAGGTAATCCTTTTTACGAGGTCATGTGAGGAATAATTCCTCTAATTAAAAATACAACCAACTCCAATTTCATTTTATCCTAATGCCTCTATCCTTAGCGTGATTTAATTGTGACCACTGGTAGGGAGTTTCAGGGATCATCCAACCCTAATGTGATCAGCATCAGTGTCGAACTATCCTTCCACTCCAATTTGTGTTCGGTTTCCCTTGATCCCTAGAAAATCAAGTTCCACCTCCCACGTCATTTTCAAACATCCAAATAATTCACTCATGTCCAATTTTCTATCTTTTTAGTTCTTCTAATCATAATCAATACATCTCCAAAGTGTGGACTCAGTCCATCAAACATTCCCGATTCATCTCTTAGTACTCACCTCAGGGCTTAAATTCCTACTAAGTTCTATTACAGTCTCATACCAACTCTCACCATCTTACACCTCATAGGATTACAATTTCCTTCCTTATACTCATATCAAATAATATCTCATAGTGTTATCTTATTCTTATCTCACATGTAGTTTCATATCGACTCATACCTCATATATTCCTTATTTCTTAAGTCTCCTTAATCCTCTTCCTTAATTCTCTTAACTTGTACTCACACCGGAGTTAACAAGATAGGTACTTAATGTATGGTATTCACATCTTTTGTGCGCGATAACCATATTTTATCTCAAAATGTTTATGTAAAACATATTCTCAAATTATTTTGTGCTATGTGCACCTTAGTTTATGTACTAAGTACATAGGCATACGCTAAGCGGTTTTCGCTCTACCCCCTTAAAATGGATTACGCCCACGTAATCAACTTCATATCATTCTTGAATATAGTTTCAAGATGTCTAATTCTCACCCAGCATTCTAGCTTCCATGTCATCTATCTCACTTATAATTCGATCAGAAATGACTTAGTCTCTGTATCGAGGATTCTTACGATACTTATACCATTTTCTTAACTTAGTTTGGTCTAATCTCAAAGGTACTGATCTGTTAGCTTCAGCTGCGCGACTCTGATAATCTTAGGCTTAACTGCCTTTGTAATTGTTCATAGTATTGTATATCCTTCTGCCTCCTTACAGTTTAGGAATATTGGTCTCTCAGTGGACACGTGTTATCTTTTATATACACGGCCTTAATGAGTTGTAACTCGTCTATCCATTCTCCTTGACGATCTTATGTTCATACTCTTAGTGTTTCCCTAGAATGTCTAAATTGTTCTTTTCATTTGACCTTTGGTCTGAGGATGATTCTTAATCTGAAACTACTGTTTAGTGCTTAATGCACTTTACAGTCTTATCCTTAACACTTTAAGACATGTCCAATGTCTGTGCTTAATAATCCATGCTCTTCGCACTTCATAGTCCTTAATTATTTGTTCTCTGATTCCTTTGTGTTGTTGGTTCAACTGAATTCTTCTCTTCAACTGTTTGTGGTAATAGCCGCTCTTGTCTGATCTTGCGTCGTTGTCCGTGGTATGGAGTCGACTACTTCCCGTGTTCCTTACACCACTCGTCTACATGCATGGGGTACCTTACTGGTACATTACTACTTACCCAATTAACTCATAAATGAGCATGTCAGGCCTGCAAGCCCCTGTGGGGTGCAGTCGTCCCACGTCTCGTTTTAGTAAACTCATAGTGTCCGTCACACGTTTAGCTATTGCTAATTATGAAGTATTCTTTTGTCGATCACCTCTTTCATCGTTCCATAATAACATTTATTGTTCTTCTTGAAGTTCATCAAGGGAAATCCATTTACTGTGTTCTTGGGTATGGTATGCTCTAGCTCCTTTCTGTATTCCGTATTGACTCAATTTCTTAGTAGCTTAGGTCTCTTTCCATAGAGCCTCTTATCTTCTTTCTCATATTTATTCTACTAGGAATGTACTTCCAGTTCCTTAAGGAATGGGTAGTGTGCTTCCCGTGTAATCTTACTAAACCAGGTCCAGACTACTGGCATCAATGCACAGTTCATCTACCACCTTATTTCCTTACTTATGCTGGTCTTAACTCATAAATCTCATTGCCTCTGTGTCAATATTTGACGGCTCATACCTAACGGTCGCTTACCGCGCAGCACGACTTAATCCCCCTTATATAACTATTGTACTCATGACCACTACTACCGTGGTAGTTGGCCCTTACCATGTTGCCCATTGATGGTGCAACCTCTTACTCACTTATTCTAATGTCTTACCTTATACTCAATCCCTTCTTGGTGTAAACACACTAGGAGTTCTTTCATTCCGGTGTATGGCGGTTGTCATACCGTGCTGTAAAATGGTTCTGTTAATACGAAGGCGTTCTGCTCTTATCTCAGATTCGTAAGTAGGCCAATTTCTCTCGCTTTCTTTCATCCTTAGTGATGTTATCTACCATGTAATTTTACCGGTTACTGAAGAAGTCATCCGTTTACTCACAAGCTCTTCTGAGCGTTGGTCACTTGACATGCCATTCTATGCACTTACAATATTTATCTCTGACGATTGCTGATTCTTAAATCATGGGTGTTGGATATGAGGTCTGTCTCTGCAGCCTTCCTTCTACTCAAGTGCATCTGGTATGTTCTAAGGTAATCTCAAGGTTTACAATTTCCATTCTCCAACAAACGTATTATTTCTCTAATAAGTGAAAGCCCTTTTTGAGGGGTCTATTCCCACTCTTGGCCTCACAACAAGGAGAGGTGTCCCCATCCTAAAAGGCATGGTTCATTCTCCGCCCCTGCCAATGTATTATCTCATTATTCTCATTGGTGCTTTTTCCCTGGCAATATTTTCCACAATTTAAGTTATAGGTTTGGTAACCGTTCATATCTACGAATTGTATATCCTTCGTGGCTTAAACAAGCTCTCTTACAACTTACTGCGCCTCGGGATCTAATGTGGTTAACATCCTTGGCTTGTAGGCTCTTAGTGCTTAATGTCTCAGTTCATTACTTGTACTCTTACTCATCCGTAGGGTATTCTCATAAGTTTCTGGTCTTTTGAACACTATCCACCATTAGGTTACATACTAAATGTAGTATCGGATTCCATGGTAGTTGCTGCATCCTGCTTCCTGCTATGGAAGTTTATTCAGGTGATCTGAGGTCACTTAGTGTCTTTGACAATACTGTCATTTTACTAGACTTATGTCTTTTAGCAATTACGGATTAGTTCGTATTAGGCATCTGCCTTGCGGTGTCTAAGTCGGAAATTATCCTGTCATCTTTTGCTTCCATCTCAACGCTTCGTTCAACTTCCGTTGACTACGCCACCCGTTGATGATCATTCATACTTGGGTGTTAATGAATTAGACAAACAGTATTAGCTGTCATTCATCAGTTATTTGGCTCGACTATACCCGCTCTGTGTGGGTAGTCCTCTGAGCTTCCCTCTGTCGGGATTGTTTATCTTTAATCCTTAGTAGGTTATAGCTTACGTTCATTTCTTCTATTCTTGGTTCCGGGGTTTACTAACATATTCAACGAAGATTGTTGTTATTGGTATTCTTAATGGTCATCTTGGGAGTTCTATCCCGCTCTTCTTGGAAGACGTTATGTCAACGGTCTCAATGGTATCTTATTATACATTTCTTGTATATTGTTGCTTACGTAGTGTTTTGCTCGCATTATTGAGCGATCTCTTATGTTCTTCTCTTTGAGATCCAGGTTTAGTGTTCTTATCGTGCTGTCGGTTATTGTTGTTGTAGTAGGTTGTACTGCTGTTCACATTTATATCGTTTAGTATTCTGTCCAAGTTCAGCTCCCCGCTGACTGGTGTATCCACTCATCTCATCATGGTCAGGCCGTCAGGCCCTTCCAAGGTCTCATTCTCCCGTTCCTATAGATTTACAGTCCGGTATTAAAATGTACTACAACTGTAGCGTTCTACTATCTCGCCATGATTGTTTTCCGTGTAGCTTAACTGTGGCAGCACTTGCTATGGCAAGTGCGCCATGCAAGATGAGCTTCCGGTACCGTGTGCGTCGGTAGTGGTACTTCCACCTAATCTCCATGTAATTGGTAGTCCTCAGGACTCCTTGGATGTTCTTTTATTTTGGATAACTAGCCATCCGGTAGTTTCCTGTTCGATTGACCGTACTGTTACTTATCCGGGTGTTCCTCTTTCTGAGGGAACCCCTTATTATTTTTCTTATGTCTTAATCCTCGCTCCCGTTCCCACACATTTGTCGTGGTTACTAAGTAATGTTCCTCCTTTAGGCACTACATCGTAGTCCTATCCCGGTACACAGTTGTACGCGTTCTTATTGTCCGTGCATTATATCGGCCAGGTTTGCAAACCTTTTCATTGTATGGGGTTTGGAGTTCCCGTTCTTAACTGGACTTTCCAGTAATCTTGTCCCTTAAGCTTTATATTATCCCACTGCTATGCTTATTCGGACCACTGTCCAGTACTCACGTCACTTATCTTTTCTTACCCTTTGCACTTATAGTGCCTTTCTTACCATTGGTATGGCGGGCTATTTCGACTGCGTAGCATGTCGACCCATGTTGCCGGTAATTACCGTTCCCTTATTGACAGAATTCCATAGGTAGTGCCTGCTTCTCTGTTGCGCTCCGGTTAAAACCTCCAAGTTTTTGTAAACTATTGTACTACAAGGTGTTTCTCGTATTGCTCACTGTTAACTAACTACCAGATCGGGTTTTCCCGAGTAAGAGAAGGCTTCTTCTCTCTGGCATTTGTCCCCCATAATTCATGCAAGGGATGTGGAGGGCGGGTCTAGGTACTACGGATATCTGATGAACACCGGGAAGTCCTAGCTAACGCACCTCTCACTCTAACACTCAACCCTTAACCCATAACTCAATTTCAACCTCAGTATTCTCCTAAGTTCGGTAATTCTTATCTTCAGAGTGTAACTACGCTCTGATACCACTTTTGTAACACCCCATCTCGATCCAATCGTGGTTATCACAAACTTAACACCGTACGTACCAATCTTAACCAAATACATATCCTTCATACAATCCCCTCACATCCTATACATCTTACTATCTCAAAATGCCATACGAGTGTACATGCACAACTCGTAGGCCACACTTAACCCGTAACGCTTGTACCCCATCTTACTCTCATGATGGCCACCTCCTGACGTTCACCTGTGTAGTAAAAACAGCCCCCAAAGGGGGCCAGCACGAATGCTGGTACGATCCTCTCATGGCCCCCAAGCTAACGTGGCTACGACGACTAATTGTCGATAGCATGGAGGTTGATTAGATGCACAACATAATAGAAGGTGCAGTAAACAACAAACCAAATATGAACAAATCAAAGTTCAAACATAACGAACGACTTAAATGCGTTCCCTTAATTAGAGAGTTAATTATCTAACTCCTTAAGTTATATTTCCTCTTAATCTTAGTCCATCCTTATCTCACCTCAATCTTAGTCTTATCTTGATCTTAGAAACAACCATCCTTTAATAAGGAGTGGATGTAGCTCATCTTAGTCTTAATAATACAAACCATCCTTTAAAGAGAAATGGTTGCAACTTATCTTAACCTTAGCTTAATCTTAACCTTAACCTTAACTTATTCTTAGTGTACAAACCGTTCCTGGAGGGGAATGGTTGTAGCTTAAATTCAAACCTGGGATTTAGGTGATCCCACCGCACCATCTTAATGCCACCTACCCTGGACGGGAGTCCAGCGTAGCTGAGCCGGCAACCGGCCCTAGGCTACAAGTCCGAAGACAAGTCCTTAAGCGGAAGTCGAATCTGCTATAGATACCGACCCCCTTTCCTTAGCATGCATGACCGGAGTCAGTCCCGGGTTTCCTCACTCAAGTTCCAGTTAGTAGTAGTCTCAAGACCATTTTTGTTGGTTAACCTCTTTCGGTTTATATCAAACTCATATTAGGGAGCGTTCCTTAGTCTCACTCAATTCCTTACTAAACGTTTGTTAGTAAGTTCTCACGGTATGTTGTGTTAGTTCTCAAACATCACACAACAATACAATAAACATAATATTCCGGTTGCATGCTTTATCTTGTTTAGTGAGCACACAAGAACAAATAGCACACAAGCCGAGGGACACCTCGTTAGCAAGCAGGTCACAAGAAGAACTGTACCGTTCACCATTGGTCGTTCGGTTGCTTACTCTCCTCTGGAGTCCAAATTCTCAAACCCTAAAACATTCATTCAATTTTAGGTTGTTAATTACTTTTCCAATAAAGCTAACTTACTTAACTTACTTAGTCACTAATGATCCCCATCTAACACCACTTAAGTTCTTATAAACTTAATCTTAAGTGAATCACTTCTCCTCATAACTTACACTTATTCACCCACTTAATTATCATTGTTACTCACCAAACATGCCTTAAACAACCTTATATTTTCATAACATATCAATCCCCACCATTGGATATCATTCCTAACCTTAAACAAAGTTTTTGGTCAAACAGCACCGCGTCCGAACTTGTGTCCGAGCTTACCAAGTTCGGACGCAAGTGGAGACTCAAAAGGGTGCAACCAGACGTGTGTCCGAACATGTGTCCGAACTTCCCTAAGTTCGGACATAGGTCGAGGAAAAATCAAAGGAAGAATTTCAAGTGTCCGAACATCTAAGTCCGGACGGTAGTTCGGACTCTAGTCGAGACTCAAAATTCTAATCGCAACAGGCATGTCCGAGCTTCCAAATTTGGACGGAGTTCGGACAGGCCAGAATATTCATCTTCTACACCCTTAAACACTTATGTCCTTTCTTGCAAAATGACCAACTCTTCCACAAGTGTCCCATTATGTCTTAATACCATATAGGCACTTAAACTCACCTCAGAACATCCTTTAAAACCTCCTTAACCATTTTCTCAATCCTTACAAGAATTCCTAACACTTTTACTTATTTCCTTATTTTCCAACATGTATTTTTTTGTCTAAAACTCTAACTATCCAAAGTGTTTCCCCCCAATCATTAAACTTCTCCCTAAGCATTATTGAATCCCCTCTTTGCTTGCTAAACCTCCAAGGTTATCTTGCATGTCCATGCACAATCCTTTCTTTCCTTTTGCTACACTCAACCTAAACTCATGAACTTACCTATGCATTTCTCCCCATCTTCTTAGCACCTTAACCTTGTTACTTCTTTACCTTGACTATCCTACACCCTCCTTAGACATTTCAATCTCCTTTTACTCACTTACTCACCATTCTCATGATCATCGCTCTTTTGCATCATAGTCATTTTCCTTGACATGACAACATTCTCCCACACCTTTCTCTTCCATCACCTAAGTCCACTCATACATCTAAACTAAACCTCATTAGTCCACACTAACATCATCACACTTACACAAGCTATCCAAACTCTCATTGTTTATTCTCTAGTTCATACCTAAATCGCTTAAAGCATTATACACCTTTCCATCAAATCTTTGCTCAAGTCTTACCACTCCTCAAACCATGACTTTGGTGTGTTCAATACACCCATATAAACTCTAATTTCCTCATAGACCATCAGGTCATTCTAAACCTCAAGAACTCCTTAGTTAACTCATTTCCACTCAATTTCCTTTATTGACTCCTAGTAAATCCTAGGTATTTAATTCACCACCATCACCTAACACTCATTTCTACTCAAATTTCGCCATAGCTTCTCTAGTATATTATATGCCCAAAACATTTTTTTCCTCATTCAACCATCTCACCCACATCAAGTTCTTTCTCATCATGCCTCATCACCCAAACCAACTCATTCACAACACTCAATATATTGCAATAATCTTAAATTGCATAGCACTAAGGCTCTTAATGACATGGCTCTTAGGCCCTTAAATAACTTAAACTTAAACACTGAATTTCCCACATATAAAAGCCTTCAACCTGCAAATACACCCATCAATCTTATAGTATAATGCTCTTAAACTCATCTTAACTTATATTATCAACTCATTCCCATTGGCCCTTAGTCACAAGTTCACAAGCTTGTTTAAGTTCATTTTTTAGGTTACAACCCATTACCTAATGGAAGCCCTAGGCTACATTGTACTCATCTAAAACTCATTCCTTAAACCTTAACCACCATTAGGTAAGTAATTTACCTTGTTTTCTCAAGCTTATCTTACCTTCCTCCTTAGACCTTCTTCTTGCATGAATATCGGCCACCACTTAAACATCCTTTGCCAATGTTTTAACCAATATTCAATGACTCACATGAGTACTAAACAATTCACTAACCTCAATGAATGAAAACCTAGGTTAGAAATGTGTTCTAAGGCATAAAAGTGGATGATTACCTTTGAAGTCTCAAGGTAGACTTGGGCATTGGATGAAATAGGAGCTCCACTAGTCCTTGGTGAATAAATCAAGCTAGAACAAGGCATAAAAACAAGGCCCCATGATAGTAATTTTCGGCCATGTGGAGGATGAGGAAACTGGTTTTCTTACATTTTCCTCACCTTGAACGAATGGAGAACCAAATGGGCTCTTCAAACTTGATTTTCCTCCATCAATGGAGTTTTCTCATGGCACCAAACTTGATCTTTGAAGGATTTGAGAAGATTGGAAGATAGGTCTTGGCCTAACTAAGAGAAATCTATACTTGGTTTTCGATTTGGAGCAAAGATGAACACTTGGTGAGCATTTGAAGATGGAGCACCCATGGATGGAGCTCTCTCGGTTTTGGAGCAAGGAAGAAGAAGAAGAAGAAACCATGGGAAGAAGAGAAATGAAGAGAGAGAAGAAGAAAGATAGCTTATAAGAGATATTTTGCTTTTAAAAGCAAATAGTAACTTCTTACTTTTTCCTCTTCTTTATAACATTATTTGACTACACATGGTGGCTCATCCTCCCTTAGAAAACCGGCCCCCCATTAATTAAGGCAAGTCATGGTCTTGTTTGACCAACTAATTAGACTTAAGTGATTAAAGACTAAACTAGTCACATTTGGCACTATTCACAAATTAGTGCACACATTCGTGAAATTTTTGATTTCCCATTGATTTAGGCTTCCTAATGTGATACTAATCAGTACCATGTTGATTAAGATGTAATTATAGGCATTTAGCCACTCAAAACCCATTTCTAAGACAATTTCTCAAAAAGGTGCTTTAAGGAGTCTTAAAGCACATTTTGTGTTTAAGCTTGTTTTTGAGCTTGGTTTCTTTGCTAATTGATTTAAAATGTCCATTAGCATATTACTAAAGTCTTATAATGGTATTTGGGTGCTAATCAAGTCACTCCAAGCTTAGAGCACGTTTTACACAAATTCCCTTAAGGCACTTTCTTGTGTTTTCCTTGGTTTAAATTGTCTACCAATCTTTCTAAGGCATATTCTAGCCTACACATCAAATTCGATGTTTACTTAGCATACTTAGGTTTAGGGTATTTCACTGCCTCGAGGACGGAGCTAATGCTCCAGACTTGGGAAGAGACTCTCAGGACAAAGAAGAAGAAGAACCCTGAGGGAGAGTCTGAGGGTGGAGGAGCATCTCCAGGCGATAGCCAGAAGAAGGGAAAGTAAGACTTATCTCATTCTAAATTGTTCACCATATTAAACACCTTTATGAATGCTGACCCGAAACCTTAAACAGGAAATTCTTCCAAAAGAAAGGGCAGCAGGGTCACCAGGGAGCGAAGGGGAAAGAGCCCGTCCCTCGGTTGACCGGCCCAGCTGTAGATGCTCAGCCTTTGAGATATGCGCCTCCTAAGGTGAGAAACACCTTCCTCTTGAATTAAATGTAACCTTAGCTTTGGCATCTACAACTATTAACTTACACTAAATACTATCATCAGGTACCAGACAGCCCCAGCGCCATTTCTACTTGTGGGAAGGATCATCCTGGGGTCGACTGCAGTGGCCGCAAAGTTGAGTGCCGGTACTGCAAGAAAGAGGGCCACCGGGAGTTTGAGTGTTGGATGAACCCTGAGGGCCGTAACTACAGGCCACCAAGAATACTCAGAGGACCTCAGCTGGTGGATCTGGAGTACCGCGAGGCGGTCAGGAGGGCCGACATCTACTGATGTTGGAGCCTAGAGAGGGAAGGGAGTCGATAGGGCATGAGTACCCAGAACTCCGTGAGACGCTGGTGGAAGACTTTTGCTTACTTTGTTATGACTTAGCCTTGGATATTAGACAGATATATGATGTAAGTATGTGGGAGTGTGTCAGTGACCACTCGCCTTTTTGTGTATGACTTTTGGAGAGCTATGTGGACTCGATACGAGTAATCTTGAAATCTTGACGGATCAGATATATATGAACAGAATGTTAATTCTTACATTATCATATAGCCCATACTCAACGACGAAGAGCCGACGAGACCGGTAATTACTGAACTAATATTTCCTCCTGCATGGCGCACTTGCTTTTGCAAGCGCTATGTGTAACACCCCTCTTAATCAACATGTATGGTCACTCACGTTAACAGAAAATAAAACGTCTTACAGCGGAAGAATAAATAACAACATTAAAACGCCTCGGGTGTCACCTGCCATTACTCGCCCATGACTACGAAGCAGAAACTAAGTCCAAACACTAAAACAACAACCACTGCTAAAACCGCTGTGACAACGAGATATCTCCTATACATCATACTAAGTCCACATCCATAACAGTCGACAAGTGAGCATATACCCAAATCCTAAAAGTACAACCGTACCATCATACATCCTCAACTGATTGTTATACAAATAATTCCATGTACAGTAATTAAGTAACCTCACTACCCGGTACCCGCACTTCGGCTTCACATTGATCAGCAACCTGCACAATGAGTGTAGTCTCAGCGATAGACGCTGAGTACCGGGCCTGGACCTTATTGGTCACTTGTCATTTTTAACCATCTTGATTTTAGATTGATTTCATGTTAACATTACCATTTTACAGAATAATAAATACTGTAATAAACATGCATAACCACATAACCATCATCTAATCCAAACAGTCATTATAAATATACACAGCACAGTTACATCATACAATACAATAGCATGATAACTCATACGTCATATATTAACATCATCACGTATCACAACATTCTGCCCCAGGCCCTCACATATCATTTGATTTGGTTAGCACTGTCGGGCGTCAATTAGGACAGCCCGAACTATACTCACTTGGACAGTAGTCCCACGTACACACAAGGTGCTCACTGCCCTGATCATCCAAAGACTCCAGGACTATTTCACTTTGCCTTTGTAAAGGCGTCCATTTAGGTGGCCAAAGGCCTAGTTCCAATGGTAGCACACTCCGCCTGACGATCTATCTAGGTTCGTTCAGGATTAACTAGGGAAAACCCGACACGGGTTAACCCAAGAGATCTCTACGCGCGACCAACAGCTAGTGACTGTCTGGATTAAGGTACACATCACTTTCATTCACACTCCACAGTTAACCTCGTTAGTTAGTAATTCAGTTACAGTTTTAACTATGGAGAACATCACTTATTTTGTTAGCTGCCTTGTGGGTCTTACGCATGCCTAGAATAATTCTAGGTAGTATTTATGTTCGAGTCGAAGCTCTAGAGACCAACAATTTCGTGTCCCGTTCCTAAGTGTTTTACTTACGTTATAACTACATACTTGTAATACTTATTGTATTAGGTCAGGCAGCGGTAATCACAATCACACAACTCGTATATGTAGTTTTATATAAGTCGATCTATAGTCGACGTAGTATTAGTCCCGTAGGACGTTCGTCCATAAATAATTTGAAATACCCCAAACTAATAAAACATGGATTAAGCATCTAATCACATTAATTAGGGCCTAAACATGTCTTAAAAGTCAATTGAGAACAACGATGGTCAACACAAAGCAAGATATTGCACCCTTTGACTGTTTAGGGTAAATACATACCCAAATGAACTTAATAGGACCTAAAATTTTGTCCTAAGCATATTAACACATAACTAAACATACTAAAATCATTGGACAACACTCCAACACAAAGAACAAGCATTTACATGCTTCAAGGTCAAGTAGGGCAAAAATATGCTCTAAGAAACCTTAAAGGTCTTATGACCTCTATTTGATATAAATTTGATTCCTATGATCAATTATCATGTAAGGAACACAACAAAATGTTCTCAAAGAAAACTAAGCTCAGAAACACCTTGGGACACAAATGGGCGCTAACCCTTAAAGCATGTTTTTTGTGTATGAGCTCTAAGATATTGACTTTTTGTCACTTTAAAGACTAGATTACATTCTTTATATCATTAATGTGACATGATAGACTATATTATAAAGTCTAAATCAAAGTTTAAAAAAAATCAAAATGGTGATTTTTTGGGTGAATAGTACCCAAAATAACATTTAATTACTTAACTTAAACCATGGTCAAATGTCATCCATTGACTTGACCATCCATTTCCGCCCACCCTTGCTGTCATTATTACCCATTAGCAACATAAAAAACTAGCCATCTAATGAATCATCATTTACTATTTCATAAAACATTAATTAACATAAAAACAAAACTAGCTTTCTTACCTCATTTGCTTTCTTCCCAGCCGACACCAATCACCTTCATCCTCTCTTTTGCTTCTCCAAAACCGTAGGAACACACTAAATTCAGAAGAGAACACCAAGTGACATAGGTAGCTTATTAAGCCATTTTATGTTCATTCTCTTCACATTTCTTTCCTCTTTCCATGGAGCTAAGCATCAACCATTTCCATCCATGGTTTAGTTGTTTTGGAGGTTAAAAGGAGGGTAATTCTCGGCTGTAACAAAGGAAGAGGTGGAGATTCTAATCTTGTTCTTAAGGTATAAAATGTGCTTTAAGCACTTATATCTTGTTTCATTTCATTACCGGTTGTAAACCTATTCTCTTAGGCTTATTATCTTCTTATTAACATACTTATTCAGTTGGTATCAAGAGCTTCAAGGAATATCCAAATCCATGCCAAAACACCATTTTTGGCATTATAATCAAGGTGAAAATTAGCCATTTTCTTAGTGATTTATTCTGGTTTTAATGCTTTATTTAGGAGACCTTTTGATGCTCTTGTTCTTCTGTAAAAACAGGCCGAAGAACACCTTAGCTTGCCTTGTTATTCTAAGGTAATTTTTACCTTGAAATATCCATTAAACACTTATTATGGTTAGCTCTTGTTTGGAGACTAATCATGCCTTAATTTCTGTTTGAAAACATGTAAATAAAGCTGTGGAAAATTTATCTCCAAACAGCCGAGGCCAAACAAGGCCTAAACTTGGCAAAAATAAGGTATAAATCACTTAAACCTACACTTAGTATATTAATGTGTTTATACATATGTGTATATATATGTCGTGAGTGAATATGGTTATTAAGGTCTTATTTTGACCTTAGGTGATTAAGGAATGGTTTAGTAAATTTATACAAGTAATTAACTAACATAATTGTCAAATTTAAGACATTATGTGGAAAATTGGTAAATATGGAAAACTATGTGGTAAGGCCGAGAGTTTAAAGCGTTTTTGGGCATTTATGTGTAATTTATTTTATAAGCTATTGTTTGTAATAAGGCCATGTACTTTAGGCCATTTTATTTATGTATTTATAAGGTTTTAATTAAGTTTAAGTAGCAAACATATATTACCGCAAAGAATTGGGGTATAAGGTGTAATTAAATTAAATTTTGGGGGCTATATAATAATAAAGTCGAAAATTAGAGGTTTAAATGAGTTTAAATAAAAATTATAAGATTGTATAAAGTTTTGGGGTTAAATGATAATTTCTAGAAAATATGGGTACAAACCGTAATATATGGAAATTAATGGTCAAGGCAATATTAAGGAGGTCAACCTTGACCATATGGTAGGTTTTGACCAAATTAGATAAGTTAAATAACTTATTTAAGGTTTTATAATAAGATACGTATTTAATTGTAACAATTTTATAACATATGTGGTAATATGTTATTACCGAAAATAAAGGGTGTAAAATGGTATTATAAACATCCATGGGCTATTAGGAATTTTTAGGAATTTATTTGGTTGGTTTTGGAATTAAAATAAACTATATCGTATAATATTAGTTATTAATGTCCATTATTACACTTTGGAATAGTAGATGGGGTGGAATAGTAATAAGCAAGAATATAAGGGTTAGTAATGTTAATTATAACCCTTAGGTAAAATTTGGTGATTTTTAGAATTATATAAGAGTATTTAATAAGATATATGTATAGTATATAGTTTTAATGATATTATAAAACTATATGTTATAATTTGGGCCAAATGGCAATTATAGAAAGTGGAAGGGTTGAAAAATAGTATAGAACCTATAAGGGGTCTGTTCGCAAATTATAATATTATATAACCATAGGTTATATTTATATAAAGGTTTAAAATGTTATAATATATGATATATATAACATAACATTATATGTGTGGTCAAATTATAAATTTGGAAATTTAAAGGGGTTAAAAATTAATTTATAAACAGACATGGTCTGCTCGGTGATTTTACAAAAAATAATACCATAGGTTATACCATTTTATAAGTTAAAAATGTTATATGATATATATAACATGGTATAAATAATGGGGTGATTTTGTAAATAAATAAAACTATGGGTTATGAAAAGAATAAGGTTTAAATGTATATGCCTATGCGGCATTAAATATAGCTTTGTATAAAAACTATAGGTTATAAGTTAAAGGATAATAAAAATATCATATTATATGATATTAGTATATGGTATAACATTACATAATGTTATGTGGTCAAAATGAAATTAAAATAAAGAAAAGGGCTGTACCGAATTATTAAGGTTGGAAATATGAATTTTAGACTATGGTCTACAATGTTATAAATATTATAACAATTATAAGGTGTTAATGGTTTTAATGGAATTAATATAAGTAAGGATATTCACATTAAATACCGTGACAAACTATAAATAAATAAGATTTTTAAAATAAGGTATATATTGAATAAACCTTAGGAGTTGTAATTATACAACATAAAATGTTACATAATATTAGGATAATAATCTTAATATAAGTTGTATAATATAATACAACTAATGGAAAATAATCATCTAATATAAGATGATAAAATGTAACATATAATATAAGAGTTTTATAACTCATGAAACTTACCTACATGGTAAATGTATACATATACAAAAATAATGTATATAAGGATGGATATATATTATGGTTGGATACCATATAATATAATGGTGATGGTTATTACATGAAAATAGTTACAAACTATAAGTTATAAGTTTTTGAATGCAAATATAATTTACTAAAGATAATGGATTATATAATACAATGTATTATAATGGATGGTGGAAAAATAATACAATATAATAAATAATGCATGCATACATGCAACTATAGGTTATATACCTAAATTAAATGATGGATAAGATTAAAGAAATATAACGAATTAAACTTAACAGTCGAAACATTTCGACATACGAGTTTTTAGTAACAAAGTCGACTGGTTTAGAGAAACCCGTAACAATTAACTGCAGAAATCCGGGGATGAACTGTCGGGGTTACTTATTATCATTTAGATCATACTTCACACGAAGGCGCTTGACGAGCTAGTGGTCTACACTGCGCATCCTTGGTCTAAGGTGTATGGTATGTAAAGGGGTTTGATCCGAGTTGTCCTAAGGAATTCCTTGGGCTCGGATTTGGTTGATATAACTTGTGTGTTATGTATTTTGGATATGTGTATGTGATTATGTGTTACTGCATTAATTATTTATGCACGGGCGTCCTACGAGACTAAAACTACGTCGACTATAGATCGACTTATATCAACATACATATACGTTAATGTGATAACATGACGGTTACTTGATATAATACCATAGTATTAATATTAAGTGTATGGTAACCTAAGTAAAACACTTAGGTACGAGTCACGAAATTGTCGGTCTCTAGAGCATGGATTTCGAACATGAATATAACCTAGATTACTTCTAGGTATGTGTGAGACCCATTGGGCAGCTAATTAATGATTATATTCTCCATAAGACTAAGAGCATATCTTAAACATTATGAGAGAGAGATGGTGTGAGTTGAGGTGAGGAATCCAGTGAAGTTTACGAACTACCTGGTTGCGTATTTGTGATCACTAAGGGGTTCCCGATCGGGTTCCGCTCCAGGTTTATACCCAACAAGCCCTGTTTGGATCGTGGGTCAGGTGGCTACGACCTTTATATGGACGCCTTACGAGGAAAAGTGAATAGTCATGGGCCTCCGGACCTCTGGCGAAATGAGAACCTTTGTGTGTACGGGAGGACTACTGTCCATGGTGAGGTTATCGGGTTGTCCTAACATGACACCCAACTGGTATTGTAACACCCCATCCAACATTAACATACCTACAACAACCTGCAGCGGAAGAACAACCTCATCACATTACTTAACTTGTTGGTGTTACACGCCGTTAGCCACCCACGTGGCTAACAAGGCTAATACATACACAATGTACCGGTCTGATGGGCTAAATTCCCGAGCAACTATACATTAGTATCCCTTTCCATTAACAACATCAATAATACACCTTATCAACTATACCGAGTATTTATAAACTGTTGCCGACAACAATTTCGGTCTTACTACACCTACTGTATACATACACTTAAATGTTTACCCATGTACAACGACTACCCGTCCTACTCTCGAACGGCTTCCAGCACTTCGTACCTGAAATAAGAAAAGAAGAGAAAGGGTGGCCCCCAAGGGGCTCAGCACCTTTGCTGGTATGGTAATCCCGCAGCCCACATGCTATCGGGCCACGCACAACTACTTGTCGTCTTAGCATGCGGTTGATTATATTTTAATCATACATGTAACAACGAACACACATCTCATAACATTCGCCTCAACGGGCTCAACAAACGGATAATATATCCTTACTTAATGAGTCACTCGTGGTATAAATCATCCCTAGAGTGTTCCTCCTCTGATGGAGCTACTTCCTTAATAGACGACACATACCCTTAATTCGGGTTACCCTTAAACGCCTTTTATCACCAACTGGGAATCATATCCATGATCCACACACTTCACATTTTACAACATATAACATACACTACATAACAACACTTAACAACACTTTGCACGTTTCCATGTGCACAACATAACACCGCAATAGATATTGCATCACAACAAAACACATAACATAACGGGAATGGTCCTCTCAGGAACCGACCCAAACATCACTAACACACTGGTGAGCCTAGAGATTGTTGCCAGTCTCATGATAAGCTCGTTACATAACTCGTTACCGTCTCGTTAAATGGACGGTTAACTTAACACAAGGTGTCTCGGATATAGTGATCCAAGCACACCGAAACAAACATAACAATAGTATGCCCCTGTGGCCCGACGTGAGTCAGTAATAGCCTTGGTTAAGCTAAAGGGAAGGTTGGGAACCAAATTGGAAAACAACCATAACATACAGAGAGGATCGAACCTGCTATGACAACGACCCCCATACTCACACGCGTGGCCGGAACAGACCGGACTCCTCATTCCCCCCGTTAGCACTTATTAGAAGTTCAACTTTGAACTTTATTAAACAAACACAACATTGAGTTAAGTCTTGTTAGACATACACAAGGAAGAGAGAGTCACATTCACATACAAACATCACACACAAACATCACATAACCAACTCACGCATAGCCGTGGTTAGAACGTTCCTTAAGTCGGAAACGTTGTTACCGATACCGTTCTCCTACGTTTACCTAATAGAGGTTAACTAGCCCTTCAAGCGCATTCGAGGTTACCGGTATCGGCACGTAACATACAATAACAATAACAACTGTAAACGCATTTCATGATTTATCTCATAACGTGGCAAACATACAGAAAAACACATTGGCATACAAGCCGGTGTAATCCGGTAGGACACAGGTTGCAAGAAAACCATACCTGTCACCGGAGTCCACTTTACCACGTCCACTTATGTTCCTCGAGCAATTCTCGAACAACTGTTAACATCACATGTGTTTTTATTAACATTGGGGTAACATGTTTGTTTAAAGTCTAACGCTTATAACTTTTCCCCGTTAACTTGGTTAAATAACTTTACATTTTAACTTGTTTTTCTTTCACATTTTATTACAACCTTTCACCCACTTAATCACCATTAAAACTCACTTATCATGTCCTTAACAACCTTATAACATTATTACCTACCAATCCCCATCATCACATAACATTTCATAACCTGAAACCATGTTTTTGGTCCGACCGACCCACCGTCCGACCCACAGCTGGGTCGGTCCATTACAGAACCCTTTTACTTCCTTTGAAACTTGACCGACCGACCCATGTCCGACCCACCCTTTTGGGTCGGACCATTACCGAACACTTCCCTAACATCTAACAGAGGCTCGACCGACCCAAAAACTGGGTCGGCCCCTGGGTCGGTCGCCTTCTAAACTTACCAAAACTTTGTCAAATCTTCACCAAACTTCTCCTAAGGCCTCTTAATGTGTTCTAACATCATTTGGCACTTCAAACACACCCTTAAGATATTCTTAAACACTCACAAAACTATTTTTCCTAATTCCTTAAACCTTTACTTATATCTCCACAAAATTCCTAGCACTTACAATGTTTTCTCCTTATGATTTTAATACATTCACAAAACACCCATTGAATTCCTAGAACTTCCAAGATAACACCTAAATCCTTGCATCACTCTAAATCACCTCAACACATGTTTTCTTCTCAAGTAAACATTTATTCACCTTTAACACTTCCTAGTTCACCAAAACCATTTAAAACACTTAGAACTTCTCACACATTTTCCCAAATTTGGCCATAGCTTCTCTTGTATATACTCACATCCAACACTTAGGTTTTTACCTTATTTCATGCAAGAACACCTAAATCCATCAAACCATCTTTATACACAAACTTCACACATTAGCACTACATCACAATAGTGCATAACTTAAATTGCTTGGCACTAGGCCCTTAAATAACATGGCTCTTAGGCCCTTAAATTGCATAACCTTAAACACTGAATTTCCCACATAAATAATGCCTTTGACCTGCAAATACATACACCAAAACATATGTTCTTTTACTAGTCTCCTTGAGAACACTTTACTAGGTCACTCACCATTGGCTCCTTAGGTATTTTATCAAGCAAATCAAGCTCATTTTCCTAAGGCATTTAAACTACATTGAGATAGTTTGTTTACCTCTTTTCCTCACAAATTTCTTTCTTGTTTCCTTGTAAAACCGGTAGGGCATTTGGTCCCTTTTTAACTATTAAACATTATACAAACAATAGAATGAGTATTCAAGCATTGTGCTTCACCTCATTGTAAACCCTAGTTACACATATTGTTTTAACACATTAAGGTAATTGTTTTACCTTGGAATTGGAAGAGAACTTGAACAAGTATCAAGAGAGGACTCCTCCTAGCCCTTGGAAGATTCAAATGAAGCTAAAACAAGCAAGATAAATACACCATTGTGAGGTGAATTTCGGACAACATGAAAACATGGAGGAAACATGGATTTTCTTTGAGTTTCCTTACCTTGAAGCAAAGGAGAACAAGAATATGTGAAAAGATGAGCTCAAGCTCCTTCAATGGTGAAACTCCATGGCACCAAAATTGAGTTCTTGAAGATTTAAAAAGATAGAAGTGTAGAGCTTGCTCCAACTAGAGAATGGGTCTGAATAAATTTGGATAAGTGAGCTAGATTTTACAAGTGTTCAAAGGTGGACTTCCATGGTGGTGGTGATATATTACCGAGAGAGAACAAGAAGAAGAGAGGAAAAGGAGTTGGAACCGTGTGAAATGGAGAAAGGACAAGAGAGAAGGAGATAAGTTTGCTTAAGAAGATATTTGTAACTTATAAAGCAAATAGTACTTTCCTTAAAGTTTTACTTTACTTATTTGATTTCTTTTACAACTTGGTGACTCACTACTACAAAAACCGGCCACCATTATGCCTAGGAGGGTATACTAGTCTTTGTTGACCAATTTAATTACTTATAACATTATATGTTACAAACTAACTTATAAAAGTTACTATTCACAAACTAAGGCACATAGAAGTGAAATTTTTGATTTCCCACTAATATGGCCACCCAAATGTGATACTATATTACACATGTTAATTAAAGAGTAATGATGGACATTTAGCCATTCAAAACTCATTTACAAGACAATTTTTCAAAAACGTGCTTTAAGACTCCTTAAAGCACATTTTGTGTTTTAACTTGTTTTCAAGCTTGGTTTTTCTTAGTAATTGATTTAATATGTTCATTAACATATAAATAAGGTATAGGTATGACCATTAGGTCTTATACACATTCATCCCAAGCTTAGAGCCATTTTTGCTCATATTGACTTTAAGGTATTTTCTTATGTTTTATTTGGTTTAACTGTCCACCAAGTTCTTAAGGACTTATTTAGCCTTATTAAATCATAATTAAATGTTATCAAGTCTTGGTAGGCTCTTTGGGTCCTAACCAAGTTCACTCATAGCTTAGAGCATGTTTTTGCTCAAACTGTGGTCTTAATGCTTTATTTGCTTTATTATGGTTTAAATTGTTCACTGATGTTACTAAGGCACTTTTTAGCCTTTACATACCATAATTTGATATTTAAACCCATATCAATTTGGGGTATTTCATCTACCCCCCCTTAAAAGAACTTCGTCCTCGAAGTTCCACTTTTCACATATCATTAGATTAGAACACAGTAATCACTTGGAAATAAACTCCTTAACCAAACACACTTTACTTCACAACCTCGACTTGATGGTCGGCAACACATTCACATCACACATAACATAACATATCCAAATGATAACCTCGGACTCTATTGGTCCGGTATCTTAACAACACTTACACATACATGACAACCCCTTTGACTCACTGGTCTTGGGTAACATAACATTTGGACACATAGGTCTATGTAACACCACACTTTAGACTCAGGTTGATAGTATACACTTTAGGAAATCCAATCAAAACAACATTCATTACACATACCACACATGTCAGAGCATGTATAGCAATCAAAACATCCTTGATATACACTGTGATCCCGCAGAACCCGGTCGCGAGGACACCTTCCGTCCCCGTGCCTTTGGGAGTTTAAAACAATTACTTAAATTTAAAATTTCTTTGTGAGGTTAAGTAAGAGAACTTTAATTACGTAAAGTATCCATCAACGTTTTATAAATACCAATTTAAAATCCTTTTGAAAACCACACAACTCCAAGTCCAACTTAAGCTCTTTGCTTCTTTATTAGCGTGGTTATTCGTGACCACTTATAGGAGTTTCAAGAGTCATCCACCCTGATGTGATCAGCATCAGTGTTGAACTATCCTTCCACCCCAATTTGTGTTCGGCTTCCCTTGATCACATGCAAATCAAGTTCCACCTCCCACTTCATTTTCAAGCATCAAGTAAGTCACTCATTTCCAATTTTCTATCTTTGAATCATTCTAGTCATGATCACAACATCTCCAAAGGATAGAACTCCGTCTATCAGTTACCTCCATTCACTTTTTAATCATGTTGCTAGGGAATCTTATTCTCACTAGGTTCTATGTCGGTATCATGCCCTTTCATGCATCATTATTAAGTATACAATATAGATATACATATATTTATCAAAATACAACACACTGATTTTACATTTATACACTGTCGGGCTTTTGTTCCCCCGGGAGTTCTCTACTCCCCACACTTGTACTATCACACACAACTGTTAACAAACACACACACTTATCACAATGGTATTCGCATCTTCTGTGCGCAATTACCACAATTAAACCATGAATGGTGTATGTTTACGTAACACACACACCAATCATCAAAACAATAATAATTTTGTGCTATGCACAATATAAATCGCATACACTACGTACACTTGTACGGTAATATACACCAAGTGGTTTGCGCTCTACCCCCCTTAAAAGGGATTACGCCCACGTAATCAATCACTAAACATTGCTTAAATGCTCTGCCGTGTGAAGTGTTTAACTTCCACGCGGTCTATTACACAACGGATTCTGATTAGAGGATCTCAACCATATTGGCGGTTTAGTTCCTAAACCAGGAATTTCTCATTGGAGTTGTAAACTCATAACCGGTTTCGGTCCTGGCCTGTGAGGCTTTTAGGCATTAATAATTAGCCATTCACTCATGTTCGTTATTCACGTTGTACATTTGAACCACTGGTTCACTAGTTTCTGCTGCGAAACTCTAATAACTGTAGAGCTTATTGCTCCCTTTGTTATTCTTACTGTATTGTACATCCCCAATTGTCACCTTCATCATGGTAACAATGGTTTCTCAACCGACGCGTGGTATCTCTTACCGTTAGCGAATTCGGTGAGTTATACACTTTCTATCCACTTCCATGACAATTTACTGTGTATACAGCTATGTATTTCACAATGATTGACTTGTTTCCTTCCGACTCACTGTCGGTTGAGATTGAGCTACTACCTAGTGTGTAGTGCTCTCTCAGCTATTTACAACCTTTGTGGTATATTCCATACCGATATTTGGCAGCTAGTGCTACTGTAGTCACTTACTGTTAATCATATTTCCACGTTTGGTTTTGTACAAGTACTTTTTTTATTGGTGCGGCCTTGCATTTCCTATGCATCGGCCTTTATAACATTATTGCTCCACAATAAACATGTTTCCAATTCCTAGCTATCTCATTCGTTCATTACTGCGCAAGAGCAATACCAAAACACTCAGTCATACAGAGTGCAGAGGCGTAAGCTCTGACAGTAAATCCCTTGCGATTCGCCATGGAATTCACACTGTGTTTCACTGAAATTCTGATCTCGTAGTACTGGCTACTGCTACTGCCCCGTCTGTGCATCATCACTTGCTTGCATGTCCATTGAGTTCAACTCATAACGGGTTTTATCTGTTACATTATTTAACATTTATACAACGGTCGCTTGTTGCGCACCGTGCTCTTACTCCCTGTATAACATCAAACTTATATCGTATCTACGTCACCTCAACTTCCACACATAAATTTACATTATTCACATTATGGTTCATCCCTCATTTGGATGACTACTGAATGCTCCTTGAGCATCGATCATTCGAGTCACAAGCCGGCATTATTCAGCCAGGTGCTTCACTTTATACACTTACTACTAAGCTAATTTCTCTTTCAATAACAACATGGTCAATCCTTAACATATTTCTTGAACTTGATTCACATAACTACCGCTCCTGCGGTCTCACAACATCGAGAGGTATCCCCACTCTTAATGCAGTGGTTCGTTTACCACTCTATCCACTTATATCACATAAACTTCTGCAATCAATCGAATTTATATAACATATCTTGCCTATGGCTTGTGAGCCTTGTTTGCCTTGAGCTGAGCTCATTGTAGGCTGTCCACACACATGTACTTCTCTGTACAGTATCACATGGTTAGAGGTCGTATTGGGCTCCATGACAATGTCGTTGCATTCCGTTTCCTTTCATGGGATGCCCCTTAGGTTTGTCAGTCCGTCTCCTGACAACTTATGTCTAAACTGTGTGTTAGTTTCAACCCTTGTGCTTCTGTCATGCATTTCATTCAACAATTGTTGATGTGAACACCTTCAAGGATTACTCCTGGTGTTTGCTACGTTATGCCATTACATTTGGCTCACACTTATTGGTACATTCCATTAGTCACGCCGTTTGCGTTCTTAAATGGGTTATTATCTTCTTTTGTGAAGATTAACATTTCCTGGTAGTGTAGGTACTCATTCTGGGAATTTTCATCCCGTTCATTGCACATTAATGTGTCCACATTAGGCATCTGCCTTGCCATGCATAGGCTGAGTCTCCGTTCCAGCTACCATGGTTTATCCCTGAGGATCCTTAAGATATATACGATGTCTTACATAACAGTCAGTGCACTTCGCACTTCCTGACTCTTAAACATATCCTTGAAAATGAATTTACTGACTCCTTTAGTCTGGTTAGCTTAACTGAGTTCCTTAGCTTCAACTATTCCTTGTAATCCTTAGCTCTTGTTGATTTATACTGCTGACCGTAGACGGAGTCGACTACTTCCCGTGTTTCGGACTTACGTATACATATATGGGTATCTTACTGATACATTGCTACTTACCCAACTAACCATAAGTAGGTCTGTCAGGCACATGCTCCTATCGGAGTGCGGTCGTCCCAACACAGTTGTACACTTGTAGTGTCGTCACACGCCTAGGTGAAGTATTCTGTTGTCAACTCCCTTATATTGTCCCCGTGACAATATTCATTCCCTGCTTCCGAACTTATCGAGGGAAAGTTTATCCATTGTTGTATCCTTCAACTGTCCTGGTTTACTGTTTGGTTTAAAAGAAGTTGGAAAGAAGTGTTGATTGAAAGAAAATCTGGTTTTGAAAAGAAAAGGGTTTGAATAAATCTGGGTTGAAAGAAAAAATTTTCATGGTTTCACAACATCTTCTTACCTTAACCAAGTCTAGCTTCTTGCTGACTGGGTGTACTTACAATTACAGAGGTAGGCTAACAGGCCCTTCCACTGTTTATGACAATCACATTAACTTTATTGTACTTTTCCAAGTACTTCGTAGTGGTTATAAATTTCCCGAACAGCCCTATTATCAGCACTTGCTATGGCAAGTGCGCCATGCTAACTGGCTATCAGTTTAACACATACCGGTTGTGGTATGTTTTTACCCGCACTGTCATCAGTGGCCTTGTTGGCCCTCACTGATCTTACTGTCTTGATAATAACTTGTCTAGGTGACTTCTCACTGCATTCACATAATAATCATTAACTAGGGTATTTCCCATTCTGGGAGACCCCCTTTTTTGTGTCGTATTCTCTTATAGCCCGTTCCACGCACTTGTCATGGTTACTGAGACTTGTCTCTTGTTTGGGCACTACGTTGTAGTTCCTTGTCGGTTGGTATACCGTCGGTGTATTATTTATCAACTGTGGTTCCGTAGACACTTGTCTCGGGTGTTATAATCCATTTCTTGCTGTTGCACGGTAGGTGTTGCAAGCTGGTTATTCTCGACTGCTGCATGTCGACCCAGGTTGCCGGAAATTCTATTTTACAAAACACAAGATCCTTCATTCATTGCTATGAAATGCGGTTAACATATTCAGATGGAGACCGTCTCCGGATTCCCAGTTTTCGGGATACCGTATGACAGGTTCTCAGTACCCTAAAGGTATTTAATAACAGACAGATCGGGTATCCCGAGTAAGAGAGGACTTCCATCTCTCTGGCGTTCTTTCCCAAGTTTCAAACAGGGATTGTGGGGGTGGGATGGATATTGTAGGTTTCCAGTAGTCACTGGTAGTTCTAACTAGCGTACTCTCACTATCACTCAACCCTTAACCCAAGTACTTAAATCCTAACTCGGTACTTCCTAAGCTCGGTTGTTCAGTCATCAGAGCGATACTTCGCTCTGATACCACTTTTTGTAAACACCCATCCAACATTAAACATACCTACAACAACCTGCAGCGGAAGAACAACCATCACATTACTTAACTTGTTGGTGTACACGCCGTTAGCCACCCACGTGGCTAACAAGGCTAATCATCACAATGTACCGGTCTGATGGGCTAAATTCCCGAGCAACTATACATTAGTATCCCTTTCCATAACAACAACAACAACATACACCTTATCACTATACCGAGTATTTAAAACTGTTGCCGACAACAATTTCGGTCTTAACAATTAATCCTACTGTATACATACACTAAAATGTTTACCCTGTCACGACTACCCGTCCTACTCTCGAACGGCTTCCAGCACTTCGTACTGAAATAAGAAAAGAAGAGAAAGGGTGGCCCCAAGGGGCTCAGCACCTTTGGGTAGGTAATCCCGCAAGCCCACATGCTATCGGGCACGCACAACTACTGTCGTCTTAGCATGCGTTGATTATATTTTAATCCATACTGTAACAACGAACACACATCTCCTAACATTCGCCTCAAGGGCTCAACAAACGGATAATATATCACTTACTTAATGAGTCACTCGTGGTAAAATCATCCCTAGATGTTCCTCTCTGATGGAGCTACTTCCTTATAGACGACACATACCCTAATTGGGTTACCCTTTAAACGGCCTTTTATCACCAACTGGGAATCATATCCATGATCCACACTTCACATTAACACATATAACACACTACATAACAACACTTAACAACACTTTGCACGTTTCCATGTGCACAACATAACACCGCAATAGGATATTGCATCACACAAACACATAACAAACGGAATGGTCCTCTCAGGAACCGACCCAAACATCACTAACACCTGGTGAGCCTAGAGATTGTTGCCAGTCTCATGATAAGCTCGTTACATAATCGTTACC